>JBBPCY010000002.1:2452686-2470717 GCA_037974405.1 Brachyalestes nurse | reverse complement strand
ATGGGTGGAGAAGAGGGTCAGGAGTGATTTGTGTGGAGGAATGGGTGGAGAAGAGTGGCAGGAGTGGTTTGTGTGGTGGAATGGGTGGAGAACAGTGGCAGGAGTAGGTTGTGTGGTGGAATGGGTGGAGAACAGTGGCAGGAGTGGTTTGTGTGGTGGAATGGGTGGAGAAGAGTGGCAGGAGTGACAGGCAGGTACCAGCAGTAGTGAGACCAGCTATGTTGTCTGGTTTGATGGTTTGGAAACAGTGAAGCAGAACCTGAGGTGGAATGTTAAAATTTGCACTGGGAATGACAAGCGACAAGAATTATTATATTAGAGGGACAGCTCAAGTATGTAGAAGCTGAAAGTAGAAGAATAATCATACACCTAGCAGTTAAATTAGTTTTTACCATCTTTAACATCGGCCAATTCTTTCTGAAAGTGAAACTAGCATATTGATCAATTTTTCCCATGTGTGAGCCTGGGCTTAAGGTGCCATGCGTAATAACATATAGAGGGGAAAAATACATATAGTCTCATTAGTCTCATTCTTTTTTTTTATTATGGCAAAGTGAGTGCTTTAACAAACCTCTTGGAATGACTTTGTGCCAGCTTTATTTGTTTGAATGACCATCAAAGTTAAGAGCAAAAAACAAAAAACAAGCAAACAAAAAAAAAAAAACATTCGGAGTTAGCCAAATACTTTACTACATAAAATACAAGCTATGCAAAACACCACATTCAAATAAAAAACAAAACAAACAAAAAACTTTCCCCTCATACACTTGCAAAAACACAGTGAGCCTCAAACAAGTACAAAGAAACTTTCTGAGCTCTCTCAGAAAAGTAGTCAAACAGATTGCTTGTTAAAAAGTCTGTAATCATCGTGCTTCTAAGAGTGACGGTGATCAAAGAACAGAGATTTCTTTCATTTACACTGATTTTAATGACAGGGACGTATGCGAGATCAGCACTCCTACTCTGAGAAGCTTTATGAAAACGGGCCCAAGATTAAATAGCACCTGGCAGTTACTATGAACGCACATATGAAAACTATAAAGAAGGTTCATACATACACCTCATACATTTATGTAGCATACAGATATGCTTTGGCATAAGATTCATGGTAAAACAAAGTAAGAGACAACAAAAGAAACAACTATAATGAGACAAATGACAGTTCATGGAGGATTTATGGAGTTAGACTGTCAATTTAAGGGCCTGGAATTAACTGCCGTCTTTGTCTCTCAAGGCAAGGAAAAACACACTCTGTTCTCAGGTCAGCCAAGAACAAAGGCAGACAGAGTTCAAACAAATCAGGCGAAGTGCCCAGAGAGAGCTGGAACACTCCAGTCTCGGGAGAAATAAGAACTTCTGGACTTTAGTGATGCTATTAAAACACAACGCATCAAGAAACAGCTTTCATTATTAAATGCTTATTTAAATGCTTAGTATCCCAGGTGTTACAATCAAAATGACACACCAGTTTAGGGAAATCACAGCATCGTATAATAAGGGAATGGTTCTAACTGTGCAAAAACAACTCTGACTCCATGTTCTTTCTTTTCTGTTCTCAGACAAGGGAACAATAAGGCAAAAGCTCAAAAGGTACACACTTCTGTACGTAACCGACCCTTTATCTAAAGCTGCGTACATACCTTACATACAAAAAAAAATGAAAAAGGGGGACGGTATACTAGGGGGGAAAACCCATCTTTTTTTTCATTTATGAATCAGTTTCGCTGTTAACAACATGACCAAGGCCACTACAGGTAGGCATAAGAGTTAGTGCAACGGCATGGAATCTGCATGGAAGCCACCGTGAAGATCTCCAGCTCTTTCGGGGCCGGAGAGGAGGATGCCTCCATTCTGGAGCCCTGCTCCAGCTCCGCTAGGCTATTAGTGACACCGGAGGCCAAAGGAAACGACCCGTTTAAGGATCCGTTCCCACCTGTGGTGCTCGGCGCCGGCCCGAACTCCATGTGCATGGTCTCCATCAGGTCCTCTCGACCAGACCCGTTCATCCCATTCAGCATTTTTATTTGGACATCCAGATCTGCAAACACACATAAGAGTATAATATTTACTAAAGGTCATACAGTCAGAAAATGTATTCTAGTAGAGAGGTCTCAAATAATGGTATTTTTTAATCAGTTTATTTGACAGGAACGATTTACATTATTCAACATCATTGTTTCATGATGTTCTTGTGCCATAAGTTGACAAACATTTAATTTTATGCTGTTTCTGAGGAAGTATGATGTTTAAAAATATAAACAAGACCGCCTCTATGCTTATCATGAGATAACAGCTTAAAAATTCACCATCTGTTCAGAATATTACTGACATCTAGAGCTGTATTTAAGACTTTATTATTAATGCAATGTGGCAAATGATTCAATACTCTAATGTTCAATACTCATTTCTTCACTTAAATAAGCATTCCATTCTGGTAATTATTTATTATTTGCTTATTATAGCTAATTCCTCAGGAGTAATGCTACAGAAGAACATTTTTACTGCCCTGAATATACCTTCAAACTTTCCTTCAGATAAAAACATACAATTGTTAAAAATGTGCATATTGTGCAAACGTGCAATCCAGAACAGATTCAGTGCTCAGATAATGTGGAGTTCTATTTAGTGCTAATGTCAGGTATAGTTTAATCCCAGCTCTGGGCGAGCAGATGTCTTTGTGGATTTGCAGAGAATGCATCTTTATTTGTCCTTGAGGCAAACTGTAGAGCAGATATGCTATTTTTACTGTAATACTGCTGAATCTGGATATATTAAATTAGTTATGCTTAAATATAATAAGCCCACAGCTGTGAGATTTGACATTGGATTTTAAAAAGATTCCTTGTATAATATTACCTTACATATGTTTATATATTAATGTGAGTCCCTTGAATTTTTAAGTACATATTTGGTTCTGATGTCAACAAACTACTGAATTATTATTCCTAAGGTCAAATCTTTTATTAATTCATAATTAAACTGTCTCAACCTACCACTCGTCCTGGCCTTTTTAAAGTGACTGGGCTCAATGCAGTCAAGAGACCTCTTTCTACTGGGTGCCCCATTAAGGAAGCTCCGCCCCTGGTTTAATTGGAGCCCCCCGCTGAGCACCCCCGTTGAGTTATGGGTGGAAAAGCCGTTAAGCTGGCTGAGCTGCTGGTTCTGCGCGTTGGATAACAGTTGGGCGCACTCCTGGAAGCCCTGGGCGTGGGCTAGGTCAGCGGCGGTCAGTCCACTAGCGTTCCTCAAGCTGCGCAATGATAAAATCAGAGTGTTAGTCTACGGTAAAGGTGACCCATCCACACACATACACACAATTCCTTTCTGCCTTTCATAACCTAACACAATAAATTTGAAAAAAAAAAAAAGATACAAATCCAAAAACACATTCTTTTTCCTGTTTTGAAACAATGATGCTTTGACTGCAATAGAAAATGAGAAACTTTAAAACATGCACTCATGCAGCCTGAAACCACATATGACTCAGGATTAAAAAAAGGCAGAACACAGAAAGAGCAGACAAATGCTGCCTGAATGATGATCATGTTCTCAGGAGTAAAGAAAGATGTTTAAAACCCGACCTTGAGGAAGCAGTATTTTCAGATAAAGGTTAATGGGAGTATTTGGCAGTTTTATAACCGCACAGGTCCGAATGGCAATCTATTAAAAAGTCCAACATCCTTGTCCATGTCTACTCGGCCTGATATTAAAGCAGAAGTCAAATAAGACAGAGCCTCAGAAAAGAATCCCACTCGCATAGTAACTCAAGAAAAGGCTGTAATTTTCAATGACAATGAATGTCCTCCATCGCTGAAGAAGAAACTCTAAGCAAAGGCTCACTGTGGTCGACACTTTGAGATCCATCCAATGAAGCAATATGGTCTAAACAAGGCACGAAAAAGTTAACATGAGAACGTTGCATTGGGCGTCTCCTGAAGAACATATAAGCAGAACCTCAAATTCAAGTCTGAAGCACTGAAAGAACTGCTTGTGAAGAACTGTTTCTTCTGCAAAGCGGTTTCACAGTTGACTGGAATCAGCTCCGGTTGTGAATGCAAGAAAAATGGAACCTTGAAGACGGCTTTCAGCCAAGAAATGTTATGAACACGGCAATGAACTCTTCCCAAGGAGAAGAGAAATAGCAGATTAAAGGACATTAACCTCCGAACTTCAACAGGAGCAGTAAGATGACCAATAAGAGGATCAGTTGAAAGTATTCAGCAGCACTCAGTTGAAGTTGATGTGAAGAAGCAACGGTGGAGTGATATGGAGTGTCAAAGCTGGAAAAATGTCTTTTAACAAACCTCCAACAATCAAGGAACACTGTGATACATGCAAGGAAAGAACATGAGAACACACAAGGTTCAGGCCTGTGCATGAAAACAGGGTCATATTCTATTGCAGTCTTCAAAAAAAATAAGAATACATGGATGAACAAACTGGAAGGAGAGGGTAGTACTACAGTTTAGGCACTTACCCCAAGATCCTACTGCCCCATCCCCAAACTACAGAAAGGCAAAGGCCACCAAACGTCACCACAGGTAGAGCATCACAGTTTAGAAACAGCGGATACACATAGGCTTTTTCAATATGTAATACATTATCCATTTGATATTAAACTTAATTTGGACAACTAATGCACATCCAAGTTAACTTTAATGAGGTCCCTTTTAACGAAGAGTCATTTTATTAAGAGTGGTTGGAATAAAACATATTCATCAAGCTCCTCAGATGGAAAGTGCCGATTTTAGAGTTAGCTCCCTCATCCAGATGAGCATTTTTGTAAAAGGCAAACTGATCCTGGATCAGCACTTACTCAGGAAAGTGGGTGAAATGTGGGCTCAGGATCTTTCCCTCAAAAGGCATTTATAACAGCGTGACCTAAAATGTAACCGCTTGGGCAAGAAATGCTGAATGTTTATATTCTGAATGCCAGAGGAGAACAGCTTGGTGCTTGTTTTTCCGTGACTTGGCATCACTGGAGTCTGTGGCCAGTCGCTTTCGGAAAGAAACAACAGATCTATTGTAAAAGACTGGTTATGACGCCTGTGTGTCAAGGCTTTGGTATTTTGACTGGAGGTGGGGTTGGTGCAACATAGCAGATATGGACAGTTTCAATGTCAAATAATAATAATAATAATAATAATAATAATAATAATAATAATGCTGTTATCATCATTATTATTACTACTGTTGTTGTGGTTACCGTTATCGTTATTACTATTATTGTTATTTATGCTAATTGTAAATACATTAATCGTCATTACTAACATCAAAGGTTCCCCAGATTATTAATTAGTGAAACTAGTTTCATACCTTTTTTATGTAGTAATATTCAACTGTGACGCACAACCAGTGGGTGACATTCTTCAGACTGCTTTCCCTCAAGCTCAGATTGGAATAAAAGTTTGCTCATTCATGAATTCGTCATCAGAACACACTTCACTTTAAACCATCATAAAATATCTGACTTGCTAGATCAGTGTAACACACATTCATTCATTCATCCGCTCATTCACATACATAAATGCATTTCCAAATTAAATATATAAAACAAAATGTTATGTTGAATAAAAGGAAAATTCAAACTTTGTTCACTTGAACAGACCTTTCCCCCTCAATTCCTACCCAAAATCTGAAGGGAAAAAAACACGAATGCTTCCAAGCAGTTCTGCAACCAAGAGGAGAGTTGATGGACCAGGACTGTTTTACATGTTTGGAAATCAGCGAGGAGGGGGTCTCGAACTGAAATCAAGCTCTTAGGCGCCAGGAACCTGAATTTACATGAGGAGAAACATGGCCATGTGCAAAAAAAGACACTTTTACAAGTTAAATAGAGTTAAATAGATTTTAAAAATCAACGTCTGTTAATGCAAGCAAGTGCAAGATGTGTCCAAGTCCTGTATTCTGTAACTATATTATGTCACATACTGTATTATTTTTCCAATATTCTGTACCTATATTATGTCTCACATTATGTATTATTTATCCCATATTTCATAACTATTTTATGTCCCATTTTATGTACTATTTTTCCTGATATGTCATTTTCTGTATAATTGACTAATGCGATTCATCACAATCTTAAATAATTGTTTTTACGGTGTAAGAATGGAAAATCTGGATTCATATATAAAATTGCTGTAGCTGACTATAGATGGTACAGGCCAAATTACTACCATGTAACTCATTTTTTATCTATAATAGGTACAAATATTGTCTCTCTATATAAAACATATGGTGACATGAGAGCTGTCTTTAGTCATCTGTAGTCTTTTGCTCTCATGGACTTGGTTCACATTTATGTGGCCTAGAAATTAAACTGCTTAAACTAAATCAAGCAACATTCTTAAATATGATGTTTCTAACTTAAATGAATACTTCAGTCCATAACACTGAATTTCACTGCCAACATTGCTAACAATGTATGAAAACCAATAGTCACCAATGTGCATAATTAAAATGGTATGCTAACTGGTGACTACTGGCTTCCATTCATTTTTACCAACATCAGCATGCATGAGTGAACTATTAACTTAATCTGCGGCCTTGGCCTAGAGGTGTCAAATCTTATTCGCCCATGTGGCCACAGCTTTTCTATCCAATGAACCACTTGTTTAATCGGTTGGTTGCAGTCTTCAAACAACGAGTCATGTGAACTCCTGCTTGTTGGAATAAAAACTTATTTTTATTTTATTTTGAAACTTAATTTATGCAAATCAACAAATCCCTCCACTGAATGACTATTTAGAGGAGTCTTTCACACAGGTACATTTAGAGATACAGTTTTATATGCAGACCACAGGCCAAAAGTACCAATGTTAGATCAAGTCATTTTTAAATATGTTTATCATCAAAGATGACTAAGCATCAACATCTCGCACATGCATTACACCAAACTGGCACAAAAAGTTGACTTGTTCTTTTGACTGGCACACATCTTCTCCTCAGCGTTCAATTAACATGCATCACATTTCTGGCACCTTTCAAAAGAGCTGACTTCGGTTTGCTGAATTTAAATAAGAAGTGTTTAAGCATATGGTATGATTTTTAATATTTCTATACATTAGGCATTGTCTGAGTTATAGAATATATATACAGATCTGTCACAGTTTTTGTTCTGTTACCCTACAGATGGAATTAATTTATTCTGTTATTTATTTAAATGTTAGAATATAGGCAAACGCTGAATAGTGGTACATTATATATGTGACCTCTTCCATTTTTACTCTATATTCTAACATTCTCTGGATCTGTCTCGTCCTTTATATCACCTTAAGACCTTCCGCTTTATTATAAAATATCTCTAATGTAGTGTTACTGTACTCTATAAATAATTCTATTTTAATTTCATTAAAGTCTACGTTTAGATTTTGCCTACAACTTAAAAGCAGTCAAGGCTTGACTTGACCTGCCTTGCAAAAATGAGTCACTTTTTTTTATACAGGTACAGTTCAGAGAAGTCTTCCTTGCACTGGTTAATTCCTAGACCACTAACTCATTACAAAACAGTACTACAGTATAATGGTCTCGTAATTATGATGCAGAATACAGCTATTTGGTTTTTCTGTTTTAAAATCTGTTTTTTACAAATATTATGCAACTTAATCTTTAAATATAAGACCTTGTATTTGTACCACTGTGGTTTTGGGATGAATTAACACGGGACATCAAATACATTAACACAGCACACAATATGCATTTAACTTCAAACTAATAAGCTAAAACCACAATAAAAACACACTGATGTGATTCTTGCAGTGAAGATGACTTTGATGTCCAGTGTCTATTCTGAAAATGTAGCTGTGGAGATATTACTGGATATATACATTCAGACCTTATTTATTTAATTAAAAAAAACCTATTCTATAGTTTTCCATTGCATTTGCACTTACAACCTTTTTTATTGATTTACTACGTATTTCTTTCATTTCTTCTACTTCATCTTTTATTCTATTCCTGTAAAGCACATTAAATCTGATATATAAACAAACTCGACTATCACAAGAGACCCACCAAGCTCCAAGCATTTCACTAAATCCAAATATCTTCAGCATTCATTTATACTTCCATGTCTATTCATTTAAGCCAATGTGTTCATTGCAAATTGGTTTTCTGGATGCATTCATTTTTTTTCCACCTTCTCTCTTGGTATGCTTTGTTTGACTATTCTGGGTACACAAACTCCCTGACATTTTTTTGTGTCTCTGCCTAATACATAACCTCCTGAACGTCATGATTTTATTAACCCATGCTTATTCTGCACGTGACAAGAGGAACTGATTAGACCTGTCCTACACATTAAAGTCCTAAGGTTAGTTTACAAAGAAACTAAAAAAGTTAAGAAATACAAAAAAAAAATATAACAAAAAAACAAACAAAAAAAAACAGGCTTGATTTAAGGGCATAATTTAGCAAAAGCATGCAGGTCTAAAACAAACATACAAATAAAACAAATTAATGAGTAAGACAACTACATCTATCTTCAAAAGCCTCTTTTGAAAACTTCTCTACGTACAAAACTTCCTATCAGTAAAACCAATCACCGCAAGAAATACCTCAACAGTTTGCCAGTGTGTAGATACTGAAGGGAGCGATAGTGAGAACACTCCTAATGCCACAACAGTGCAGTTTCGTTGAGGGAACTTGGAGTGAGTCAGCAGTGTCTATTTGGAATGCTCTCCCCCTTTTCTAGGATTACTTGAAAAAGTCAAGTCATTTCGAATTCAATGGCTGCAAAAACATTGAGACGTGTAGATTTGCTCTAAAAAATTTTTTGCGGCAACAGTTAACAAAACCAAAGTAGTTGAATCTGCAGGATCTTTTTTTTGTGTGTCACTTTCAGAAGGATAAAGGTGACATCATTAATAAAACAACATGTTCTATCATTATATCAGTAATCATAACTCTGCAGATAACATTTTTTTAACAAAAACATTGAACCTCTATGCAAAACGTCTCAGCATAAAGAATGAAGACAGGTTAAATAAGAGTTAAAGCAAAGTACAGATGCAGTAAAGCACAGTCATCTATAACCCTGTCCTCTACCTTACAGACTGTCCTACATCAACCCCTCCCACACCACTAACCTCTACATGGAGGATTAAGGGCTCTGAAAAGAAACAAAACACAACAAAACATATGAAAGCATATTTTAGCAATATTTACATTGTTGGTGATATAATGTTTATTTAGTTCAATCTAAATTAAGTTGGGTTTATTTACATTTTGCATTTGAATTAGGTTTGACTAATCTGGCTCAGACATTTGGTAGGGCTTTGGTAGATGCAACTGGATATTTCATCTGGAACTTCTCCACTGCAAAGGTCAAAACAGCATTAAATAGTCTACAGGTTTTAAGTTCTGAAGTTCATATGTCCGGTAAGAATTCACTGGTGCAAAACTAGTGCAAAGCAAATCAACATCATGCACTGAAATGTTCCAAGATTCAATCAGACGATCTCAGATATGAACCAAGAAGTGTGAAAGTGAAGGAGAAAGTTTCTTGGCTTTGATGGCTCAGGTTAGTGTGCAGTAGAAACTCTTGGTCTTGTTCATTGTTCAGATGGGCAGCGAAGAACTGGAAAGTCTTCGTCATGTACTGTTAAGATCTTCAACCCATGCTGTCCAGTACAACCAGATACAGTGCAACAAGAAAGCTACATTATAAGCACATTTCACGGCCCAAACCTGTGAAACTCGATGATGTTGCAGTCCCAGAAGAATACACAAACCCTTCCAAAAGAGAGAGTGAAGAAGAAGGCTAGAGGAAAGTGTTAAATCTTGGCACGACCAGAACTAATGAAACTACTGGCAGAGTCGGAGTCGCTAACATCAAGACCCTGGAAACCCAGAATCCAAACTGATCTCTTTTTTATTTTTTAGTTCATTTGGCGTACCAAACACAACTATATCATTAAAAGACAAAATTCTTGTTTTCTTGACATGTTCTATACAAATGTAGACCATCATCTGGATTTCATCACCAAGCTCCAGCAAGAGTACATCAGGGTACAGACGGGAAAAGTCCTTAGGACTTCTGATTGATAAGATAAGAGAGAGTGAGAACTGCAGCGAAGTTAACAGAAAAGAGCAAGAGAAGAACAGAAAATGGTCCATCCATCTTTGAGATTGATCTTTGGAGAGAGATATTTTGCTTGAAGGGCGATAGATTACTTATCTCCAAGTGGAAAAAGTGGTTCGTTTGTCATTCAGAGACTTGGCAGAGGAGGATCTGGAGATTTGCCAGCAGTGTGAACTGAAGAACATGAGCAGTGTCTTCGGTGCAGAGAACTTCTCTTGATCTTCCATTTCTTCATCAAGTAAGGACAAGGAATCAGGAATCAAGCAGGAACAAGTAAGACAACTTATCTGGACAAACGTGTGGAGTTCAAGTTTTCTTCAGAAAGGAAATTAGGAAGTTCTTGAACAAAATCCCAATGGATGATGGGTGTGCTTCTTAAACGATGGCATGAATGCGTGGCCATTATTTCTCCAGATTATGACCGTTCATAATCCAAATCTTGAGAAAGTCACAGACCAAATATCCAGTTGTTTTTCATTTGTTTTACAGCTTATTTTGAAATATATGTAGAAAACATGTTATTTTCTAGATTTCTGCTTCATTTCTAGTTATTTTTCAAAATGTATTACATTTTTTCTTTCAAACAAGATTTCAAAAGTACTGAAGTATTTTGAAGAGAATTTCTGTAACTTTAGTCTCATTTATGTGATTACTTTCCCAATAAAAATCAATTTACACATCTTTTACTAAGAATAGCTTTAGAATGCTAATGTTAAGATGGTGTGGTGCTGGCATATGACACTCAGCAACAAAGCTGCAAACCTTTCAGAGTTAACAAGGCTTTTAGCAGCAGCCAAATATCGGCCTATTAAGGAAATAAGCAAAATGTAACTCCTGAACAAGTACAGTTATTTTAGACGCACTCAGATGTATGCATACATTCGTTTAATAGGAAAATTACTGTAAAACCATTGTTATGACAGAGTATGATAAATGTATATATTTAATATATAACTATTTTTATAGCAATTATAGGTTACTATATGTGTGACTTTATGGGGTTAATGAGTATTTTGTTTGTTTATTTATTTAAGAGTACACAAATACAGCTTTGATGTCAGGTATAAATCCTGACTGTTTAAACAATCAAAAAGTAATATTAAATAATAGATTTTCATTTTAACCCTTCAGTCAATCTATCGATTACACTGAAAGTAAGCTTTTTTTTACATTTAAAAAAAAATATATTTTACATTTTGGTATCTGATCTACATTTTACTGAGTACATTTATTCTATCTATATAAAAAAAACAAAACAAAACAAAAAAACCCTCATTCCTCCAGCTCCAACCCTGTACTAAATTTCTTCTAGACCTCTCATACTCCCTTACTTCTTACTTAAATGCTTCTGAAACACCTATCAAGGGAAAAACATACTTACAAGATTCTTCAATTCTGCCTTAACCTGCTTCAACACTACTAACACAACTAAGACCTTGAAAAATATACAGTCATACAGCAATAATAACAAAAATCTCAGCAAATCCTATTCGAGTGACTACAATGTGCACATTTCATCATTGCATTTCAAAGCATCTTTAAAATAAAAGGCATTCAATAAACAACACACACTTGTAATGCCAGTGAGTCTGAATGCCACATGTTGTCCAATGAAGACAAAGCATGTGAATGGGCTCGAATTAGTAAAGTCTTTTAGTATCATTTATTTTTTACTCTCTATGTCCCTCATTCTAAACTCTTCACGTTTTAGCACCAATAGATCCAGTGCAGTCTGTAGAATCTAGACATGGTCAAACTTTATATTTGAAATTTTGCAAATATTTACATGAGCTTGTGAACCATTTATGAATAACAGCCTAGTGTCCAGTTAGCTAAAGACTGCACTGTATCTTGTACATTATGCTAGATCTTTGTTTGGATAAAGAATAAAACATTTGCATCAGTTTAGAGCAGTAAGGATCGACAGAATTTTATTATGTCAGATCAGAATCTTTACTAATGGGACATAATGGAAAATCCAGGATTTGGAAAATACAATAGCGAAGAACAAATAGGCAACACATGACATTCAGAGTCACTGGAGAAGTAGTTTCTTGTTTTAAAATATCAGGCTGTTGAGAGAATTTTGAATATCGAAGATAATCTGAATCTGCTATTTCACAGAAGCTCCACAAATGTATAGTTTTAAATGGTACACAGTGCCATGTTTTCCCTTTAACTGCAATGAAAACCAAATAAGTTTTGATTTTAATGATGCATTCACTATTGAAATAGTATTTTTTTATTCTGTTATTAATAACATTGTTAATATTAAGTATTTATGACAATTACATCATCTACTATTAAACCCTGACTATTTTAGCTACTGAATTTAGGAGCACTAACAGCGGAATTCATTAGCTTTTGAGAAAATAGTTCTTAAGCATATTTAAAATGTTCAACAAATGACACTGAAACAGGGTTCATGATCCAAAGCTAATTTTACTCTAAGAAAATACTTAATACGATTAAAACTGCAATGAACTGAAAGTGTTGTGTGCACTGGGGTTCTCTACTCTACTGCTGACTAATGCAGTGAAAACTGGTAAAAATGCTGATTGTTTTTTTCCCCTCATACTACTATATGTTTTTATTGTTTGGCTAGATAGTTTTAAATACTACTTAATATATTTAAAAGTTTAATTAAGAAGAATACTTTCACATACTCATTGGACCTTTATTGATTCATGTTAAAATATTCATGTTTTAAGCCACACGCATTTATGTCTATGATTTGTTTCTTAAAAATCACCTAAAAGCATTAAGATACACCAACCTGATAACTAACAGATAATGTGATAATTAACAGAAGCTATGAAATCTGACATCGAAATGTTTCTGAATTTGAAATATTTTTAATAATAAAAAACACTATTCTAGAAGGAACTGTATATGTACTGAATAAAGTCCATGTATTTAGAACTATATAGTAAAAAGTAATCCAATGTACATCAACTGGAGCTGCTGATGAAGGTGCTGCTTCTGTGAAACTGCAGATGTTACCCAATGGGCATCGAACAACTGGAGTTAAAGTAAAACAACCAGACTGTCGTTTCTCAGTGTGGAGGGAAATAAAAGGGTGGGACCACATCTACTGCATAATCTTCAGAATGAGCAACAAGGACACCACTCAGGTAACCCAAGTAACCATTATGGGCCGGGACGCCCCACACAGATTAAGCCTAAGCCTGGACTAAAAAGAATTTGTTTTACCACTGGTGTTTCAATTTAGTCCAACACTAGGCTTAATCCAAGACTAGGGTTAATCTGTGACCTGAAACCAGTCCTAAATGGTTTAATTGTATACTTAGCTGTGCCCAGATAACAGGTTCCCCCAGTTAAGAGGGTGTAAAGATCTGAACTATGTAAAACGCCCAAAAACATGAGCGAGAGCAGCGTGTCAGTTTCAAATATCACAGAACCGGTGTCTTGTTTCAACATACTGAAGACATGCGGAGCACTGGATATGAATAATCCATCAGGTTCCGCAAGAAGCTCTTTCTGATCTCTATTGAACTGTAACGCCTCAAGGAGACATGAGATCCGTTTGACTGGAAATTCAACTCTACTGAACTCAGTCCTGCTCTAGTGGCCTAACAGAACAACAGATAGGAAAGATAAAGGTCAAATTGGCCTTAGTGCACTAATCTTCATCAACGAGTCACATCTGTGAGGGCATTTAGCCAATTCAGCACCAGTGACACAGATTTATGGACGAATTTAATTTAACTTTGAATGCGGATGTAATTTATTGATCATTTCTTGAAATCAGGAACGCTTCTGATGAGTACACTGAATGTATTTAATCAGTTTATTGCAGTAGAAAATATTCCTGACTGCAACGCTATAAATTCAGTTACTCCTGAATGACTAATGACTGATTAATTAAGACACGCTGCATAAATAAAATAATTCTAGTTTTCTCCGAGCTTAATTGCTTTAAACCCTGCATTGGTGACAGACCATTCATGTCCCACCCATTTTCCATCCCTCAACAAAAGGGAAAGGAACCATCTGGACCCCAGTCTGGAGAACCAGTGACTGACCTTTGCTTTGAAACATGAGGAAATGTGCACTGAGCTTTGCAGCCAGGTCATAAAAACACACTTACCAAAAACTCAAAGTGAAAGAAAAAACAAAAAGGACATTACCTCAGCAGCCGATGACATCGTAACACACAGTGTAAAGATGATAGAGACCCAATTCAGAGATTACATGACACATTTAGCACAAGTCATATTAGGACATTAATTCTTTCACATGTGGCCAAATTTTCAAGAAGGACTCCCATCAAAAATAAATGTAAAAGGCGTTTAAATGTTTTAAACTTGAGTATTTCAAATGTGATGTTCACTGTGTTTTTGCACAGTTTACGAATGCTGTCTACACCCAGAAACTGACTATGTGCAATTTTGATTCAAAAACATTTTTAATAAAATGTACATTTTAAAGGATCATTATGCACCATTACACTTATTTCCAACCTCTCTTTATCCCTTGCAGTTACAGTCTATTACTGTACCTTTAAGACTGACATTTGTAAACAATCTCTGCTCTGACTGGATGCCCTGTATTATGCCTAATTTGGGCTGAAACACTCCTTGTAACATCAGGGTGAATGCGTGAGGTTAAATGGGCACTAAATATGCATTTAAATATAAATTAAGTATTTTTAAATGGGTTGGCATTAAAAACAGTACATTTAAAGCAAGCTGTTATGCAGCTTACTTTCTTTATACGGCCTGTATGGAATTCACCAGTGTTTAGAAACTGGTCTTTTTTTAAAAAAAAAGCAAAGAAAATTTGAACTGAGAACCATATTGACTTCCAAGGTTTGAGTAAAAGCACAAATGACATGAACAGTTCTTCTATAGGACAAACTTCCTGTCAGTTGTGTTCTATAGTTAATAGATACTAATTTGAAGGTTCCCCAGGGTTCTTGGAGTCATGGCCATTCTGTTGACTGTTTATTTTCAAGTGCTCTTAAACTATGCTGGGGACAGTTTTCCTATTTCAGATTCTGATGTTCAAGGTCAAGATCAAAAATAAATTACTAGAGTAACAGCTAAACTCATCAGCATCGGTCTTGCCTCAGATTTCCACCGGGAGCGGCTGCGTCTCGTTACACCTCCAACCTGGTTTTGTTCTGTCCTTTACAGTGTCAGATCCTACCCGGAGTGTCTAAGCTGCAGAGTGTTTTGTCTTGATTTTGTCAACTTGCTCATTTTCCCTTGATGTTTGTGCTTTTACCCTGATAGGCTGCATAGTTAAATGTTTTATTTTTTTCAAAAATTGTTTAATTTTTAAAATGGCTTATTTTATCTTAAATTATTTGTTATTTCCTTGTTGCACTGAAGCCCAAAGACATAGTTAATACAGTTAAGTCCAGCTACATACATTTGCATATAAATGACTTAACTGTATTAACTTTGTCTTTGGGCTTCAGTGCAACAAAAAAGAAGGAAATAATATTTATAACGATATATTTTTATAGTGTACTTTTTATATTATACTGTTGTGTCATATAGCTTTCATTCTATTGTTATTTTGAATGTACAGCTTCGACTCTCTTCACTTTAATGCTGTAACAATGTGAACGTGTAATGGGTGCTCCTATCTTTTTCTTATGAATGACATGGATCGAAGATTTGCGGAAGTGTTTTAATTGTTAAAAATGCTCAATAATTTAATATCTATTTTTCACACAAAGTACTTGTTAACTGGAGGACACTTGCATCTGTTCTCCTCCAGCAGGTATTGGCGTGTGTTTGAAACGGCTTTCATCAAAAATCAATCTGGCAGAGACTTTTAATGGAGAGAAGCAAAGAGCTGCTTCTGGGAAGCCTCTGAAATGCACTGTGGTGCATCTGCTGGGATCACAAGCCATGTTTTGGAGTGACCATGATCAGCTCCACCATTCGCAAGCCGGAGTTTACGTTTACATTTACGGCATTCAGCAGACACTCTGATCCAGAGCGATGTACCTCAGTGCTTTAGTAATTCTGTGGATCTGGACAAGAGGAGTATGAACAAGTTTCCCACCGCTACAACTTTATCTCAAGAAATAAACGCCTGTCAGCTATCTAGCCGTCTGGGACAGTAGGATGCTGCTAAATCGTTTATTTGAAACAACGGAAATCATTTCCATTTCTGTTCTTAAAGGATTGCTTTAGCAAAAAACAAACAAAAAAAAAATCTAAATCACACTATTTTCCACTTACTCTGTAACTTTCTTCTTCAATTTAACACTGGAACCATGAGGTTAATGTAAACAAACACCAGAATTAATTATCACCCAAAAATACACCATCAAAACTTATTTTTGTAGGCTGATATTAAGTCTTCCTGCGTCCTAAACCACATCGACCAGTCTGTGCCACCTTAATGGACAGCTGAACACAGGCCGAGTATGTTAAGAGAAGTTTTGGAGATAGTTATGGGGAAAAAATCAGGTTAAATATAATCTGTAGCTCTAATAAACCCCACTCCAGTGCGAAATTAAAGAACACCAAGTAAGTCTTGACTGAGCAGTTACATCTGGAGTTTGTGCTTTTTTTGGCTGAGCTACTCTTTCGTGTCAGGTCTATTACAGACGAACTGAATATGCACTGAAAGCCTCAAACACAAGAGAGTCTCCTGCAGAGAATTAGAACCAACAGAGCCTGACCCGAGACAGGACTCGGCCAAAGACTAGTTCGTCTAACTTGGGCAGCTCATAAAGGATTTTTGATGGCAGTCCTTCCTGAATGAAACGTGCCAGTGAACTATTTTCAGGGATGCTGAGGGTAGAGATGCAGTTAAAAGGACCAGTAAGCAGCTATGAGCTCGGACTTACTCGGCTTTCGCCCCCTGGATCAGGAGAGTGTTAATGCACTCAATGCTGCCAGCACGGGCTGCCTTGTGGATGGGGGTTTCTCCAACATAATCCTGCAGAAGATAGAGAATTGATCAGGAGATAGTGAGGAGAAAAGGGAAGAGGATAGATAAGAAGAAAGAAAAAAAAAGACTCTGTTAACAGTGTGGCCAAGCTGGTGACAGCAGGTGTTAGCGCAGCCTGATGATTCCTCTGCTTTAATATAATAACTACGCCTGGTAATTAACAGATTACCTAAATGATGTCTGTTACAGAATGAAAGTCTTCAAATCGTGCTGTACCCCGTCCAAACAGACCAAAAATAATGACTTCTGATCTATTTGTGGAAACCTGACTAACACAGTGACTATATTTAGCCTTATATAATGTAACTTAGAAGTTGTGTCACCCTTACACTGCAATCAATGTCTGTAGAAAGTAAAAATGTCCAACAGCACAGCACACAGTGTGAACAGTGTGAAATTTATTTAACCCATTCACCAAGTGAAGCAGCAGGCAGTCAGGAACACAGAGCCCGGGGAGCAGTGTGTGGGGACGGTATCTTAGTGGTGCCACTGGCAGTCCTGGGATTTGAATCCATGACCTTCTGATCGCAAAGGCAACTTCCTAACCACTAGACCAATAGCTGGAATAATTATATTTATTAGCAAACATCATTTTCAGTCAAAAAATGTGGCATATCTTAACATCAGCCTTATCACTGAGAGTCCAAGAGAGAGCATGACGGATTCACTCTCTCTCTGGGTGGGGTGGTCTTCCCTCTGCCATCTCTCAGTGTGACCGATGGCCGATTGTAAGCTGTTTTCTAAACCAAGTCTGCTATTACATATAATAGTGACATAAATAGTTATACTGCACATGAAAAAGTGGCCCAAGAACAAAACAAAAAAATAAAAGGATTGAAACTGGATCAACCTATCACAGCCCAAACTGGCTAAATTCAACACAGATCAGCATACAGGCCAGACAAGTAACACTCTCCCATCAGGAGCCATGAACTCAGAGAGAGAGAGAGAGAGAGAGAGAGAGAGAGAGAGAGAGAGAGAGAGAGAGAGAGAGAGAGAGAGAGAGAG
>JBBPCY010000002.1:2431162-2450432 GCA_037974405.1 Brachyalestes nurse | reverse complement strand
AAGTTATGTGACATCCAGTCTTTTATATCTTTAATGCAGTCCCCGATCTTATTTAATCTAAGTTTATCATTGGGATTCGTAGAGATATAAAGCTGCGTATCATCTGCATAATAGTGGAAGCTAATCCCATGTTTCCAAAAGTATAAATATAATACTTCCAGACAAGAAGAGATTTAAGCTCTAAGCATTTTGTGTGTATAGCATAGTGGATTTAGTAGAGAGGATTTTCAGGAGTTTTATTTTGACTTTATATTTTATTACATTTTTTAATTTTATTTGATATTTATCTTTTATATATTTTATTATTTTATATATTTTTATATATATAGTTTTATATTTTTATTCTTGTCTTTGTGCCTCTGTGTGTGTGCAGTCACAGCATAAGCAAGCAATGGGGTGTTGGTGGTGGCCTAGTGTGTAGAATACTTGCCTCTGGACCATGAGGTCATGAGTTCAAATCCAACCTTCAGCAAACCACCACTAGGTTCCTGAGCAAGACCCCTAATCGCCTGTAGTTAGGGAATGGAAGTCGCTTTGGATAAAAGCGTCTGCTTAATGTCGTTAATGTTCCTTTGGGATCAGTAAAGTTTTCTGATTCTGATTACAAACTTGGAAGGTATACAAACTGAGCTTGGAAAGTATGGCAGTCAGCCTACATCTTGTGGTTGTACCTAATAAGATGACCATTAAGTGTGTGTAGCTGAGGAGAAAATGCCAAAATAGCTACATTGTACTGAAGCACAATGTTCATATGTAATTTTCTCAGACAGTAATGATAGAGTGTTTTGCCTCTATTTTTACCTATTTAGCTCCTGGTCCACAGTGTATAGTGCATAATTACATACAAACTCTAATGCATTTTTAAGTGTAATTACTGATGTCAGTAAGACTTCATGCTGATATTTCTGTGCTGCCTATAATAAGCCTAGAGTGTGTGAGTGTTATTTGAAGAATGTATATATTTGGCCATTTTAATTGTCTGTGGATGTGGCATTTTGTCCTGAAATTTAAACTTTAATAAACATCTTGTATTCTTTTGTTCAAGATTAGATTTTATCTTGTGTGCTATCTTGTTCGCATGACTATTCGGGTATAATACTTCATATATAAATATTTAATGGCACATTTAAGTAATTATTTATCGTTATAATGCCCATTTTAAACAATTAATGACACATTTAATGATTTAATTATTGACATATTTATATATTTAATATTGGCACTCCAAACCCTCCATAAAAAACAGCCTAATCATTGAAGAACCCATATCATGTAAAACTGAAATGACTTTTCTTTTAATAAAAAAGGTTGAAGTGGTACATAAACACGTTGCAGCTGTTGACACGGTGGTTAGGGGCCCCTGTGTTCGGAAAGCCGAGGGTTTGAATCCCAAGACTGCTTAGTGGCACCACTGAGGTACCATTGAGTAAGGTACCATTCCCACACACTGCTCCCCAGGTGCTGTGTTCCTGGCTGCCCACTGCTTCACTTGGTGAATGGGTTAAATGGGTTAAAAATAGAGAAAGAATTTCACTCTGTTCACACTGTGCTGTGGTGTGTTCACACGTGACTATAAGGGGACTTTACTTTAAAGTTTCAAAATGTACTCCTCAGCTAATATTATAAAAACAGCCCCTACACAGATCTGCCTAGTCCGCCTTCATGAAGCTGTAAAAGAAAACATGATGCTCATGGTCGGGGGTCAGCATGGGGTCTCTGACTGGTCTGCAGCTACAAAGCCCCATACACAGCAAGCTGTGATGCACTGTGTGTTCTGACAGCTTTCTATAACAGCCAGCATTAATGTTTTCAGTAGTTTGTCCTACAGTAGCTCTTCTGTGGGATCAGATCAGACGGGATTGGCGCCCATGACCCTTTCATAGTTTGACTGATTTGCCTCCTTGTACCACTTTTGGTAGGTTCTGACCACTGCATACTGGAAACATCCCTCAAGACCAGGGTGTGAACTGGGGGGAGGGGGGGTGCAGGGGGAGCTATAGCTCCCCTAGTGGTGACATGAGCTCCCCTGGAAACATGATTTGTAAAATTTGAAGGGAATTCGCACCGGCCCAAATTTTCCTTCGGCCCACCGGGCACTGCCCGGTACGCCAGATGGCCAGTCCAGCCCTGATCGAATCATCACAACCTGGCTCTTGCTGAAGTCTCTCAGATTCTCATCCCTGGCAAGCTTTTAGTGATTTAAGGGCAAAGGTCTTGAAACAGCCTTACCATTAAAGAACCCATATCATGCAAAGCTAAAATTACCTGGTTTTAGTAACAAAGTTTGATGTGGTACATAAACACTTTTAAAGTTTCAAAACGTACCATTTACTCCTCAGTCTATTTGGTCCATAATACAAAAACAGGCCATTTATGAATTCATTGTTTTTGTGATGCCATAAAAACCAGCTCATGTATATGTACAAAGTCTCTCAGATTCTTACACTTGACCATTTATTTCCCCTTCAAACACATCAACTTCACTGTAAGATCATCATATTATTGAGTTCACCTATCAATGCTTTAATGTTGTAGCTGATTAGAATATAACCTGATAATTTTAGAATGCAATACTCTCGGTGGCCTGCAGATGACGCTGTTGTCTATAGTTTCATTCTCTTGTCTGTCTGGTGTGACTGAAATCAGAAAGAAATAGGAAATGACCCACAAAAAACGCTTCACGTTTCCTTTCACACGTCTTGGCTTAAGGTCATCATTAAAAATAGAAGCTAATTTGTTGCACTTGCAGCTTAATAGCTATTTCTGGGTGCAGTTTGATTCTAATCCATCTAAATACACATTTTATTCCGAATTATGTATTTTTACCCAGAAAGAATAGCATCTCATTATTTGTATTGATATTTTCTTAAAGGGAATAAAAGAACACTGATATATATGTGCTACGTATGTCATAAGATAATATTTCAAGTTCAAGGTCTTAAAAGAGTTTTTTTGTGGCCTGTTGCTCTCCTTCAGTCTGCACAGTGCGTGATGTTTTATTCCCACCTGTTTTCCTCCATGCGCCGCCCTCCAAGACTGTGATTGACTAGAGCATTTAAGGATCTAACGAATAACGACTTGTTAGCCAATCATAGTGCAGAAATGGGACAAAGTTGGCCAATCAGGCAACAGAAGGGGCTGGGATAGTCCTAATACGGGTGTGAAAAGAAACTTCGCAGGTGAGGGACCGGCTGACGTCACAGCAGACCGACCGGGTGGCAGAGGAGCTGGTCCGTCAGATGGTAGTGTGAAACATCTCCATTACACACGCACACACACACTCAGCTGCTCCAGCTGGAGACTTTAACCAGCCTGTGGGTTCATAGCAGGCTCCTCGCATGTGTGTGGACCGAGACCCTTCTGAATGATGGGTGGAGGAGGAGTAAACGTCCTGGAATGATCTGAAGAGTCTGGACAGAGGTCGTTTTAGGACGAGGCGAGAGGGTGAGCCTGCAAAGTTGGAAAGAAATATATCTGGGTAAGTTTTAGGGATGTGTGTGTGTGTATGTGTGTATGTGTGTGTGTGTTCCATGGGTTTGTCCTGATGGATATTGGATGTTGACTCCAAAGCTGGGTTCATTGGGCTGAACCTCCATGAGCTGTTTGGTTATTCTTCATATGGCCAGCCTCCAGGGACAGGCTAGTGGTTAGGGAGTTGCCCCTGTGATCAGAAGGTTGTGGGTTTGAATCCCAGGACTGCTAGTGGTACCAGTGAGATACCCTTGAGAAAGGTACCGTCCCCACACACTGCTCCCCAGTCCACTGCTTCACTGTTTGCTGTGGTGTGTTCACGGATGACATATGGACACTTTACACATTACAGTCCATTACAAGCTTTCTAGAAAAGCCAGTGTGTTGGGTTTCAGGTCCCTCATTATGTTCTCAAACTGTAGATCCTAAAGAGAGTAGCACCTTAACACACTTCTTCAGAATGATGTTCACTGCTTCAGAGTGACATCACTGTCATCAATAATGACAGAATTGTTGGGATATTAATGATGCCAAT
This sequence comes from Brachyalestes nurse, assembly GCA_037974405.1. NCBI lineage: Eukaryota > Metazoa > Chordata > Actinopteri > Characiformes > Alestidae > Brachyalestes > Brachyalestes nurse. Next base: position 2,446,426 of record JBBPCY010000002.1, on the reverse strand, counting down.
GTGGACACTGATACTCCTTATTGATACTCAGTACTCCTATTCATCAATACTGTCCATCATTTGGAGTTAAAAAAAAAAGACATTGCACGAAAAGATGTGAAAAGATTCAAGTTATTTTGACTTTTTGGAGAAATAGGGGCTAAATTGTTTCCTGAGTTTTCTGAACATATAATAGCGGATGAGTGAAAGCTACAAATGTGGGTTGAAGATGCGCAGAGCGTCACTCCCGTCCTGCCCACTAATCCAGTCCAGTTAAAAATACAGCTATGTTAGAATGCACTAATGCTGCATAAACACAGACAGCAGCTCTGTTTGTCCAGGAGCTTCTGCAGGTTTTATTACTGACCAGCCAGGAACTGGTAGAAAGTTACGACTGGTTCTCTAGACCCATCCCTGATAGTTATTTTAGGGATGGAGCAATGAGTGAACTGTAGGCTGATAGCTTATAATAAACATTTATAAAAAGTGTCGAATCCATTTGGATCAGCATTATGGATAAATGTAGCATTTATTTTTACATGGTTCCAGTTCAGACAAAGCAACCCAGCATTGCTGATACCGATACGCGTCCAGTATCATTGTGTATCTTATTGCATTCAGTATTAATTACATTACATTACATTCATTTGGCAGACACTTTTATCCAGAATAACAAACAATTAGAGGAAACACTCAAGTTTCAGGACAGTGTGAGAGCCAGAGGAGAGTTCTAACTGCTAAATCTTTAAATAGGCAGTAGGCCAAGAAGAGGAAAGGTGCATCAGGAGAGGAGATGCTCTCTGAATAGATTCTTCAGGAAGTTTTTGAGGATAGAGAGGGATTCTGGTAAATATTACCATTCTGGTAAAATGTTACCATTTTAAACACGAAGACAGATGGCCTAATACTGTAGGTATTGGCTTGTTTAAGCTATGATCTAAACAAAAACACTAATAACTATTTTCCTGCCACTCAGAGATGGCGAGTGATCGCGTGGCCATCCTGACAGACGATGAGGAGGAACAGAAGAGGAGGTATGTCCTTGCTGAGCCGTTTAATACCCTTACTTTAAGCCAGGAGGTAAACAGTACTCCACCCAGTCAAACACCGCCGCCCACCTCTTCTGAAACACCGCCTGCACCGGCCGGCCAGTCCACGGACTGCATGGAGCGGACCTGCATGAGAATAGACAGCCGCCTTTTGATCTCCAAGGTGTTCTACTTCTTCTTCTACGCTGCCTATGGCTCCTTGCACCCCCTCCTGGCTGTGTACTACAAGCAGCTGGGCATGAGTCCCAGCCAGGGCGGCCTGCTGGTTGGGATCCGCTACTTCATCGAGTTCTGCAGCGCCCCCTTCTGGGGAGTGGTAGCCGACCGCTTTAACAAGGGCAAGGTCGTGCTCCTCTTCTCTGTTTTCTGCTGGGTGGTGTTCAACTGCGGCATTGGCTTCGTCAAGCCAGCAGAAATGACTTGCGCAGAAAATGCTGCTCCGCCGTTAAACACAACACAGACTGGTTCTGCTGGGAACCACAGCAGAACGCGTAGATACTTGAATAGGGAGTTCTCCCTTCCGCCTTTTCACGGCTTGTCCGGGGCTTATAGTCCTCACAGTAGGTACGTAAGAAGCGATAATGGAATTGCCCTCGATGTAAATACTGCACAGAACTCAACAACAGCATTCGCCACAATTAAACCACAAACTACTTCTACCAAGACTCCAGCCACTACTGCCTCGTCCAAGCATGTCATCATTCACAATAAAGATCAGGTGGAGACTATTTTCCTTGTGATTCTGCTGGTCATTATCATTGGAGAGTTCTTCAGCGCACCAGCCGTGACCATTGTGGACACGGTGACCCTGCAGTATCTGGGGAAGCACCGGGATCGCTACGGCCTGCAGAGGATGTGGGGGTCTCTAGGTTGGGGCATAGCCATGCTGTCGGTGGGCATCTGGATCGACCACACGCACATCACCCTGTTCATCCAGGGCGCCGGCTGCATCCTGCCAGACTACAAGAACTACAAGATCGCCTTCATCGTCTTCGGGGTGCTGATGACGGTGGCCCTCATCATCTCAACACAGTTCCGTTTCGACAGCAGGGAACACCAGCCAGACATCGAGGAGACGCAGGAGCAGAAGCCCGAGGAGGTGGAGATCCCTCAGGTGGTTCAGAATGAGCCCAACGCAGACGAGGCCCCGGTGGGCCCTGAGTCCAGCGGCCGCCCTCCCTTCCCCTATAAGGTACTGTATTACTTAAGGGTACCAAAATGCATTGATGAATCAGTGTTGAAAGGGTGGAGATTTGACAGGATTGACTATGGAAAGTCATTAATGATTCTAACAATGTCATATTAAGGTGTGTTCTCTGTAGAGATTATGTACTTATTTTCAAATTTGGGTTTCAAAACAGGGAAGTTGACTAGGAGTGTTTAAAAGTTCTGCACAACTGTATTGTTTTAATGATCTATTCCACTACTAGTTCTTCTACTTACATTTATGTATTTTTTTAGATGAATTGTGGTGAAATGTTCCATGATGCTTTGAATTATTCGCTAAAGAATGAAAATTGTATCTAATCATCTAGTCAAGTCCAGTCAAGTAGGTGTTAATTGTCATTTCCGCTATATACACACAGTACAATGTGAAATGAGTCAATGTTCCCATGGTGCCAAACAAAGAACAAAAACAGAAACAACACAAGAACAAAAACAGACACAACACAAGACTATACAAAGGCAGGCAGGGCAGGACTGCATGAAAGAGTGCAAAAAACACAAGAGCAACAGGAAAATAATTTACAGGACAGGATATTTAGTATTATCCACTGTTTATTATTGACCCTCGAGGCTGGTTTTGCACTACTGATCTCTGTCTAACGGCACTATAGCTAGTACTTGGTCTCTTGTACTGTTTGGCCCAGCAAACACAGGCCCTGTCTTGACTCTTGATTAGGACCTGATCCGGCTGCTGTGTGGTGTCCGCTATGGCTCTGTGCTCTTTGTGGCCTGGTTCATGGGTTTTGGCTATGGATTTGTCTTCACCTTTCTCTACTGGCACCTGGAGGACCTGCAGGGAACCACCACGCTGTTTGGAGTGTGTGCCGTGCTCAGCCACGTCTCCGAGCTCGCCGCCTACTTCATCAGCCACAAACTCATCGAGCTGGTCGGACACATCAGGTATGAGTTTCTCTGGACAGCACAAGAGCTCCTTAAACACGTGAATGGTCTCCATACTGTGTTATAGGGCAATACTGTACATATACTGTACATAGTGTTCTTCTTATGCCTGATATATAAACAGCCAAGGCAGATGTGGAGCTTGTACTGGAGCTCGAAGCCAGTTAGGAGAATCCTGCACCCCTTTATTCAGCACTGTGCAAACTGCCTTCCTAAATCATCACACTTTTCATTTTACTGAACAACATGATGTGGTTTGAGGCAAGTTTGATTGTTTAGTAATGCAGTTAGCACAATGCTAATTGGTCAGCATCTATTACTTGTTAATCACATTATGCTTGAAGCTCTAGTTCAAAATTGAAGGACTAAACTAACTGATTAGAAGAAAGGGAAAGCATTTAATTACACATTCGACTGGCTGTTATACAATGCCTCTATTTTGCATTTAATTTATTATTTTATCACCATTATGAAATGACTGAGAAGTAAAATATTTACATATTTACATACATTTCAGACCTCCCCAGTATTCCGCACACCCCTTTTGATATAAGGGGTGGACAAGCTGGCCTGGACTCCATATGTTTGTGCGAAAGCCTCTGAACACACCCTTCAATAAAAGGATTAAAAAAGGGGTTCGTAAAAAGGCTTTAAAATGGTCAGGTATGCTTAAATTTAATAGTGACCACGAAGTAAGGTGGGATCAGGGGTGTTTCCTCTTCATTTTTTTTTTTCGAAATTCAGAATCGTTTTGGTTTATTCCCGAGTTTAAATGAGAAGAATCAGAATGTTCACTGTGGCCTCACATGTATATCTCATATCGTCTTTAAAGACTGGCAAACTCGCAAACATTTTCCACTTGACAAGAACCACCTGAGTGTCATGTACTGCATACAGTGCAGCAAATGGCCACATTCTGATAGTGGGTCTAAACACTCTTCCCCTTTGGTTAAAGAAAGAAAAGAATTTGGTTTAATCATTAGAGTCTGAGGAGTTGACAGTGGTGTGGGATTTGTGAACAGTCAGAGACAAAATACACGTATAGTTTCCTGTTGTAGCCTGTGTGTATGTGTATGTGCGCGTGTGTGCGCGCGTGTGTGCGTGTGTGTGCACGTGTGTGTGTGCATGTGCTCTTGATTGTGTGTCTCTACACCTTTGCAAGGAAACTGCTCAAGTTGTGAAATCGACTGGGTTTGTTTTGAAAGTCATCTTCAGCTCACACAGAGTGTGCAGCTCCATCCTGTTATCGAATGAACAGCCAGTCTAGGCCTGAGGCTGAAACCAAGCTAAGTGGTGTGTGTGTGTGTGTGTGTGTGTGCATGAGTCAAAAAAAAAAAGTCTGGTGGTGTATAATCGTTGTTCAAAACCCCCTCTTCACTCCCCAGTCCATATTTAGAAACCGACTTGTAAAAACAACCGGTTTTGTTTTTGTGATGTCACTAAACACATTTACACACATCTGCCTACAGCAGTTTAGTTTAGTGGCTAGAAGTGTTTCACTTTTTAGAATAGTTACAAAGCTGAACAGCCAGACAGAACTGAGCATGATTATATATAGCAGTCTTAAAGGCGCAGGGACGGAAGCAACCTGTGAATAAAGAAGGATTAGAAATGGTTGAGTAAATTTTGGTACATAAACTCGCATGTAATAAACGTCAGTCATCTGTTCATTCCGCCCAAGGGCTTTAGGGAAGCTGTGCTGGAAATCTTCTCTCCAGACTGCTGTCAGGTTCTGCAATGTCTAACCTCAGCCTCTCGAATGAAAAATATTACAGAAACACATATGCAGTAACCCATATAACACACACACACACACACACACACACACACACACACACACACACCCACTGAAACTGTTTCTCACATATAGTTCTGTCCAAAAGTCTTAGGCAACTACAAAAATTATATTTAAAAACTGTGAGTGTTTTAACCACATTGATATTACTAAATATACTAAATAAAACTAAAAAAGAATAAATTCAAAGATTATTATACTGTAAATAGTGATTTTATTTACAGTATATAAGTGTGTTTGTTGTGGAAGTCCAGTATTAATGTAGTTTCCATCAGAAGCCTGGTTTGACTCAGTCATTCATTAAATTAAATCAGGAGCCGCTGATGGAGTTTCACAATCCAAACAACGGCTATAGGAACCGAGGAGGAATTTGGAACCTGTGAATCTCCTCACCAGCTCACACAATATCAACTACTTTTACACACAAAACAAATCTTGATAGCCTACTTTTTACTGCTTTCTTGTTTGTTTGTATTTATTCTAATGTTAAATTTACCAGCATCTCTCTGTCTGTCTGTCTGTCTGTCTATCCATTAATATTATAGATCTATGAGGTAAAGCAGAGTGTCAGGGTTGATTTTACTGTAAGAACTGTACCTACTGGCTTGTTGACTTTAGCGCTAAATGTTCCCTGCCGGCCTCCTTTCCGTTCATGTTTACCAGCTGCTAAAAAAGGTCACAGGCAAACAACGCCATGACCAAACAGAGAACAGACAAGGAGCTCAGGGCATATCCTCCATCTGCTGCGCGCTGTTTCGCTGTTTCTCATGTCAGTGTGTTTGCCAAAGCACCCGAAGTGATGGAGCGAGCCAGAAGAGTTCCTCTGGGTTCTGTTCATTTTATTGAGGAAACAATTGATGTCAGGTTCTTAAAGCTCATTTATTTATCTGATCGCTCTGATGCAGCGGAAATCCCCAGGAACAAATTCAGTAATGAATATGCCTTGATTAATACGTGTGGGATTTGTTAGTGTAAAGAGGCCAAGGCATTATCGGTAACAGGCCTTTGGACAACAGTTATTCTTCATTTAGTGTCACGTCTTCAGCAACGTTGTTCTGGCGATGATTATTAGGATCTTTTTCAGACTGAAATAGCATTAGCTGGCTATCATCTGGACAGTCGCAGTACTGTAATAGTGCGCTGTCTGGTCATATGCCAGTTTGGTTTGTCTGTGCTGGCCGTGAGCTCCATTGTTCTGCTGTGATAAGAAAAGCCTGAGCTGTAGACACTTTCTTTGCGGCTCTTTCTCTCTTTAGTGGCCTATTTTCAGCCCTGCGTGCTAAGAGACCTCATGAGTCCATGTAACCCAATCCTGCCATTAGCTCGCTATTCTTCACCCATGCATTTATGCCATTGATCGCACAGCCTTCCTGCCTGTGTGGATCAATTCAAAAACAGTCCAGCTGTGCTGAAAAGGCCAGTGACTGAACCAAGGCCATGAGGAGTAGAAAGAAGGCCCCCATTTGCATGGATATCTCCGGTCCTTGTCACATCAGAGCTGCGTTTGCATGCTAAAGTATTAGCAGAATCACATGACTGTGCCAGCAAGAAATAAAGACTGTTTTTCAATGATTCTAATGAAAGTGCGGCAGATGATCACTTATATGATTATCATCATTAGCCTCAGACCCTCCATCCACTGACATAATGGACCATCTGATGTATATCGTACACTAGGCTTTGTTAACAGTTGGGGACTACTGAGTATCAGCAGCTACAAACTTATCAGTCATCATTAGCCCCCAACTGATATACCAACACGGCACAAACTCAAATAAACAAACATTACTCAATGCTGCCCCCTAAAGGTGTAATAGCGCCAGATAGAAGTTAGATTTCTGGTGTTTTTGTAAGAGTCACTGTCTGCCAATAAAGACTTTTTCTACTTTCTTTTATGTACATGCATTTCAGCAGAAAGTGCTTAAAATAATGAAACTTAAAATAATGGGAAATAAGCTTAAATAATCGCTATCAGCTTGTGATTAGGCAGCTAGTAAATAGGATAACTTCATTTGGTTGCAGCCACACATCACATGGGGCTGAATTGTTTGCAGCAATGGTTAGACAGTTGCCAGAGCCCTGTCTAAAATCATAAGGGTACTAGTATCAGCCCATACTCAAGGTTCCAGTATTGGTATCAAAAGAGTGAGACCATGTAATGTGGTCATATTTAAAGTTCGATGCATTATTCAATTTTGAAATAGAATTTTCTATATCAAAATAAGACTCAAAAACTGCAGTGACTAGAATTTATGAGTGAGTTAAAAAAATAGTCATTTGAGTGTGGGTGCATGTCCAGCATAATCCTGACCAGCTTTACTCTGATAGACTGTAAAGACTAGTTTAAATCACTGACCATAGTTTCTAAGGTGCTCAGAAGAAGCTGAGGGTTGTATCAGAGATACAATTAAACTTCAAGTCTCATTTCTTATGTACTGTATTCATATTCCTGCATCCTTACTTCTGCCATATTAACTCTCAGTTAGTCTTATGAGGTCCATCGTTTTGCTGGTGCAGTGGGAAAGCCACACCTTATTCTGGGGTGGCTGCGCTGGAGCTGTTAGCTCAGTCCTTTCACTGTCTGGTCTGTGGGCCCCTCCCTAGGAGAGCGTGACTCACTCAGTTACAGTGAAAGAACAGAGCCTGACATCATGATTGCCAAACAGCACTGTGTCTTAACACGACAATGTCCGTTAAAAGAAATGGGCTTGGCTTTTATTAGCTGCACCCTGTAAAAACATTTTGTCCATTTTATCTAGTCTGGCGTTGTGTTTGTTTTCAAAAGACTACAGTGTGAGACGAGAGGTGCTATTGTGTTGTGGCTAACCGTTTTTCATGCCTCATTTTCTCCCCTGCCCTGCAGAGTGCTGTACATTGGCCTGGCCTGCAACACTGCACGCTACCTGTACATTTCCTACCTGCAGAATGCTTGGGTGGTTCTGCCCATGGAAGTCCTTCAAGGTGAGAGAAATGGGGCGTGCCGTCAGTATACCTCTGTGTATTTCACACCCAGGCTCTGTTTAAACTGGAGGCTTGACTTGAGCTCCGATTTCAGTTAAATACATTAATCAGCTATTTGATTAAGCTCAACCGTCTTACTTTACACTTAATGCCCTTTTATATGTCGCAATGCCTTTTAAACCAAGTGAACACAGAAACAGGAAAATACTTTGTGTTGTTTTTCTAATGAAACAAATCAATAACAATGTTCTATATTACTGTTAAGCTTTTATAGGGATGTGGTTTTTAATTAGTGTTTGAATAAGGGGTTAGAGGGTGAGTGGGTGTGAATCTCTGCATTTGTGTATTTGAGTTGTAAGTACACTTCAGTCTGTGTGCACATGTCTGTCAGTATATGAGGGCAAATGAGAGAATTTCTGACAGCGACATTAAGTCTGGGACTTAAAACAGGTTTTAAAAATCACCAATTCAAAAAAAAATTAATTAACATCAATATTTGCATTAAGTAAACCAACAGATATTTTCCAGTAATGTTAATGATTATCTACTGCAGTTTTCACCCCCACCAGAGGGGGTGACAGTGTCAGTGTAAGGCCTTTTCACCAAGGCTGAGTTTACACACAAGGTATAAAACATGTGAAAAACAAAAGGCAAGTTTTGTAAACATCTTTTTAATACTTAAAAGCCCCTTTTTAATACTTAATTAAGATTAAGTAGAGCCCCAAACTCCTTTGCTGCAGAGCTTCAGTAGTGAGTGAGTGATGGCCAAGTGCATCTTTACAAAATTAAACCTTAATCACTGCTACTTTTTACACTGAAAAAAGCAAAAAGCAAGTCAAAGTGAAAGTTTCAGCCTGTCACACCTGCTTTTTCCATCCATAAAAGTTCACTTGGTGTGACAAAAAACTTGTGACAACCAAGCAATAAGCTAGAAATGCTATGGGGTGGTGGCGGCTTAGTGGGTAGGATACTTGCCTCTAGACCAAGAGGTCATGGGTTTAAATCCTACCTTCAGTACACCACCACTGGGTTCCTGAGCAAGACCCTTAACACCAAGTTGCTCCAGGGAGACTGCCGCCTGTAGTTGGGGAACGGAGGTCGCTTTGGATAAAAGTGTCTGCTAAATGCCGTAAATATAAATGTAAATGTTATTAGAAATGTTTCCAGAGCTCAGACATTAGTGCCATCTGGATACATCTTATGGGTGCTTGTTTTACATAGTGATAGAAAACAAAGTAACACACTCATTATATTCACAGCATTTGGCAGACGCCCTTATCAAGAGCGACTTTCAGTCCTTAGTTACAGGGACAGTCTTACAGTCATTAGTTACAGAGACAGTCCCCCTGGAGCAACTGAGGGTTGGGTGTCTTGCTCAAGGACACAATGGTAGAAAGTGGGGGGGGGGTCATCAGGTTCACAGACAAGTGTTTTACTCTCTATACTTCTACCACCCCCTAGCTCCAGTTCACGTTTTATTATGACCAAGTACACCTACTGCTCTAGGGGCAGATGTGAATAATCACAGACTTATTATTCAGTAATTACGTGGAAAAATGGGAATAGAAGGGTAATGTTATAATAAATTTTATTACTGTCAAGCCTCATTAATAACCTGCTACAGGAGAGTTTCCAGTCCATCAGGCCTACACAATATTAACATTCCTCAGAAGAGCCAAAGTTATTTCGAGACACTAGAAGCCAGTTTGACTGCTATGGCCTTTCTTGTCTCCTCAGATATAGCATGTTGACTGTAAACTATCAGGTTTTGCTGGTTTGGCCTGATGGGCAGGGTGGGCTTATGGCCCTATCTAGTGTCTGAAAACACCAGCTGCCCTTTACATTGATTGAATATTTTATGACTAATGGACCAAAAAATCCAGTCTGAGCTGAAGTTAAATGGAGTAAAGTCTGAACACATATTACAATTTACATTTTGTTGTTTTAACTATATGAAAACATAGATGTGGTCCCAGTATTTATGAATGTCCTTGTGGCCACTTAATGCGTTCCAGCTACCTTCTAAGTGACCTGTACCAGTGTACAATCAGATCTGTTGCTGCGTATTTTGTCAGTCACCTCCTACCCTATTGATCAAAAGTTAGTTTGATGTTCATAAAAATATCAGCATCAGAATCAGAAAACTTTACGACTGCACAGACACACATAGACACAGACCAGAACGATACAAAATATAATCTAAATAAAATCCTATAAAATTCAGTAACAATTCGGTCAAAGAGCCAGTTTAGGGTGAGTTTTGGCTAAAATATCAGCACATGGCCTAAGCTTCAGTGAGGGTACTACAGTGGTGCTATAAGGTAGATGTTTCTGATAAAGCGGACGGTGAGTGTATGTGTTTGACCAGCATTTGTCTTCAGTATGCAAGCGAAATGTATGAATACTTATAAATAAATGAGTAAATAGCAATAAAAAACAAATACTTATTGCTTCTGTCAGGAAAACAATAGCATCATTTTCAAAAAACCCACTTGTCCTTAATGTCCTGCCAACACTTAATGGGGACCGGAGCAGTAGAAATGGTTTAAAATGACTTGAAATAACTGAGTGATATTATATAACCAGACGACGGGGCAGTTAAATATTCTCTCTGACGTTAACCTTTCCTGCAGGTCTGACGCACGCGTCCGTCTGGGCGGCGTGTATTTCATTCCTGAGTGCAGCGGTTCCTCCGGCTCTGCGCACCTCAGCGCAGGGCATCCTGCAGGGCCTGCACCTGGGCCTGGGCCGGGGGTGTGGCGCCATGGTGGGAGGAGTCTTCGTCAACTATTTCGGTATGGCCTCAACAAAGCGAAATATGCAAATACGAACCACACCTTTTGTCTGTCGTATTTTGATTTATGGGACTAACGGCAGTCACATGCCTTCACGTCATCCAGAGAGACTTCCACCCTCTTATTAGAGTATTATTAGAATAAGCAGTACTGCCGATACCACTGAGCATTATATGTAGAGTGTGTATAGAAGTGCTGGACACATTCAGGGCGCCTCATGTAAATTTAAATACATAATAAATGTATAAATACTTGAACATAAAATAAACAACTATACTGAACTAGATAGTCAATAACTGTTTCTCTTTCTTCCATTGTCTTGTTTTTTTCCGTGCAGGAGCGGCTGAAACGTTCAGAGGTTTAGGAATGGCCTCCCTCATCATTCTGCTCATCTTCGCCCTCATTCAGAGTCTCATTGGGGGCAGGGATGATAAACGTTAGTGTTTTGCTGTTTTTTACTCAACTTTTCAACTTTTTTGCTATTTTTTCAGGCAGTAAATGTGTATTATATTTCAGAAAAGCATCAACACAGCACGTACACAAATGCAATATGACAAAAATTTTATGTAAGTGTCAGTTTAACCATCTCCAGACCTCTCCTCAAGGAGTCCCAGTATTTACAGTTGCAACCCAAAACCTACTTCATCTAATCAGTGCTTCGTTAAATTAAACCAGGACCTGCAGACAGAATTAAATAAATATGTGCAGTAGGTGGAATGATAAACAGCTCACAACAGAACTTTACAGAAAACCAGAAATGAATGTTACCTTTTATTGTATTTATTTGTTCATTATAGTTTGTTAGTATTGTTCCAGTGCATATATTCACTTCAGATTTAGTCATAATGTCATTTAATTTGTACTTATCCATATAAATAAAGAAGGCCATTCATAAGAATACACTAATATAGGCTTAATAAACTAAATGGGTAGTAAGAAAGGTGGTAAACTAAACTGATGGTGAAGGGAGCACAATAATCACTTTTTGTTTTAGTAACTTAGTGTAGTTCCTTTGCACATATACACTTCTAATTTATACACATGTCCTTTAACTTTGTATTTATAACTATAAACAAGGAAGGCCATTCACTTGAGTATTTCCTGGAATTGTAAGTTGCTTTCTGCCAAATGAATGTAATGTAATGCAATGTTATAAGCATACACATATATAGGTTAACTAAATAGTGCAGAAGTATTTGGACACTATATTAAAAGTAACAGCATGTTCAGAGTGAAGTACGAAGGTGGGAGCATCATGATATGGGTCTGCTTCTCGGCAAACGGCACTGTAGCATTACATATTACTGAAAGAAATATGTATAAGGGCACACACTACCAGGGGATATTAGAGGAGAATTTCATCTCATCGTCCTTGAAAGCAGGAAAAGATGGACATTTCAGCAGCAACCCACAAACATGCAGCCAGAATACATCAAAACTGGTTTCTAAAAAAGGTGCTTGCAAGTCCTTGCCAATCTGTAAATCCCATTGAAAAATTTATAGGCAATATTATTACACAGAAATTTAAAACAAAATGTGTATTAGAGGACATGAGGACGATTTGCAGGAGGAATGAGCCAAAACTGAACCACAATGCTGCAAAAAGCTAATTACATCTTATCATATGGAAACTGTAATAACAACTGCTTTGCACCAGAGTACTAATGTTGTAAATGTGTCTAACCACGTCTTTCCTTATCAATTTACATTTTTAAACATTTGTTTATGCTCATGAATACAACTTTTTGTTTACGTTTAGTGTTAATATACACTGAAAATGTATTAATAACCAAAAAAAGGGAATGCGTACTTTCCCCTCACTGTATAAACACTCATTGCCAAGATAACTGGTTTTAGCCTTTGGGAGTCAGTTGAGCGGCGATGACAATTGGTCAAAGATTGGTTCGATTCAATATCAATCATTTCTCACTTCAAGCTAAGTGAAGTGACCAGAGGAGGAACTAAAGTTTCTAATTTCTAAGTCCATACCAGATGTGTTTTTAAGTGGAACAGATGGTTTATCATGATTTGGCAAGTCTTATTTTGCAGAAAGAAAATTTTTGCTATCGAAACAGACATCTGTTGTGACCCAAAACCTGAAAGGTTTTAATGTGTTTTAATGGTAGCAGCATGTTAACAAAGAGCTAATGAAGATGACAGCCCTCTGCCTGAGAAAGAGACAAGATAAACTCAACAACTAGCAAAATCTTCCAAATAGTGAGCCTGCGTCAGTGTATGACAATGGTTATAACTTGTTATAACTGCTTATTAATGATTTATAAACTGTCTACAACATAAGTAACAACTGGATTATATTTATAAACCCTTGATAAAATAGTCTTATTGTAAAGTGCTACCAAAAAGAATGTAAACGGAATGCAGTAAGGGTTAGACTGAATGTAGTTAGGGTAATAAATTGTAAGTCATACTCTGCTTGGACAGTACAGTTTCATGGCTCTGGACACTGAATGATGAGTTTCTCCACAGGGGACTCCATGTTGGCTGAGAACATTCCTGTTCCTTCCAGTCCGGTGCCCATCGCCACCATAGACTTGGTGCGGAACAACACGGAGCCGGTGCCTCCGGAGAGCAAGGCTCCTGCCAAGAAGAGCAGGGCTCAGGAAGAGCAGGAGGATGTGAACAAGCCGGCATGGGTGGTGTCCACTTCCCCCTGGGTCACCATCGCCTTCGCCCTCTACCAGATCAGAGATATGGTCGCCATGGCGAAGAACGAGAACCCCGTCCAAGACACCCGACAGGTAGTCCGGCGCCCACTGTGATGACTCAGCTGTTCTCTTAAAAATATCTTTAAAAGTGCCATTTTTTCCCCACTTTTCCACTTTTTTCTCTTTTGGTTTCCAGCTGGTTTAATACTTCACTTGTGAAATCATGAACTCTGGCTGTCTCTTAACGTTTTTGTGTTTGTCAACCAGTTTCAAGAAATGCGGGACTGACTTTTCAACCCTTTCTCTTTCCGTTCATGCTTTCTCTGTGCTCAGAGGAAAGGTGAGAAAACCTCTTTTGTTCTTTGGGTGTGTGTTGTCTAGTGTCACAGTAGCTCTGTGTGTTACTGCTCTATACACACCTATACATGCTATTATTCTATACACACTGTTCCTATATACACTCTTAGTCTATACACACCGTTCCTATATACACTCTTAGTCTATACACACCGTTCCTATATACACTCTGTCTATACACACCGTTCCTATATACACTCTGTCTATACACACCGTTCCTATATACACTCTTAGTCTATACACACCGTTCCTATATACACTATTATTCTATACACACCGTTCCTATATACACTATTATTCTATACACATCATTTATATACACCCTGTGGTTCTATACACACGATTACTTTATGGTAGCACAAATGAACGCTTACTTTATTTGCTTCATTATCGTCGCGTCTGTCTTTCTGGCAAAAAATAAACACTAGACGCTATATTTAATCCTCTGATGTCTCGTCATGGAAACTCTTTGATAAGACATCTTGCTGCCCGCCCTCATTTCACTCTCAAGCTCTGTTTGTTCTCCGTGCGCTTGATTTTCCCACTTCAACTTTTTGTTGTTTCAAACTCCGACCTTATCTCATCATTTTAGGCCAAACAAGAGAGGAAGGGTGATCAGCGTTCAGCTCATTCCTTCACTACAGCAGATCAAAGAAAAGGGTCTTCAGCAGAAACCCTCTAAATCAAACAGAAATAAGCCGTATTTAAAATGGTAACATGTACGGTGTATCACTTGGTCTACTTGCTTTTAGAGATAACCTGGCACTAATCTTAGCACTAAATGTAGGTCATAATTATACATCCATTAGTCAGTTACACAATAAACAGTCATATGACCCTAATACTTATCAGCAATGTACAGTTGTGTGCAAAAGTCTGTGCGTCTCTGGTCAAATTACATGTTTTTCTGAATGGAAACAAGTTCACCCCGTCTACAGAGATCACACTCCAATCACTGTTTCTTGTCTGAATTTAACATTTCAAAATACTTTAATATATAAGAATATGGAATAAGAATAAGGTTAAGTGGTTTAGAAAATGGAACGGAATATACACCACTCACAAAAAGTTAGGGATATTCTGCTTTCGGGTGAAATGTCAGGATGAACCTAAAATGCACTGTAACCTTTACAGGTGAACTTAATGTGACCTTCCCTAAACGTTTGAATGCACATGTCCAGCTGTTCAATGTGTCAGTACTTTTTACTCAACTTGCTTTTCTCTGACAAGGAGCTTAACAGCAAAATTCCCAACAGGTTTTTGATCCATGAATCGACCAATAAATGCCCTGGTTTAATCAGAATTACTATTTAAACAGTCCTTCTCATGCTGTTCACTTTTTTACATCATGAGACCAAGACGACTATTGATCAACAGTCCCTCGCCATTGCGAGGCTTCAAACAGGATGTTCTCACACGGAAGTGGCCACTGAGCTTAAAGTGTCAGAGTGTCAGCAACAGAGATACAGAGACTGGAAGAGTCACAGAAAGGTGTAGAAGTGGACGTCCTTTGGCCACATCCCACACTGATGACC
>JBBPCY010000002.1:2420279-2431062 GCA_037974405.1 Brachyalestes nurse | reverse complement strand
ATCGGTTCCTAAGATCGGCCAAGTTTAACGAGTACCGATCGAGTCATAAAATGTGATTATCGGCCGATACCGATCTTTGGCCGATCGATTGGAGCATCACTAATATTTACTGTCCAGAACCACCAATGGACCCACATGTCTTCTGTCTTTTTACAGTATGTGTCATTTTAAATGTATAGTCAGTGGTGTTCTGGGTCTGCTTTGCTTGTCTATCATGCCTGGACCTCTCCAATGTGAATGGATGCATTTGTTAATCTCAAAACTGTCATAAAAAGAGTTTTTGTGTGAGGGAGCTGTTAGAAGCATTAAACTCCTCGGATGACTGGTTACCATCACCACCACTGTGAATACACTATATGGACAAAAGTATTGGGATGCCTGATCTTTACACTAACTGGGACTTTAATGTCATTGCATTCTGGGTCCACAAAGTTGGAAGCATGGTGTTGTCCAAAATGTCTTGGTATTGTGAACCATTAAGATTGTCTTTCACTGGAAGTAAGGGGCCTGTCCCTTAACTTTTGTCCAAATAGTGTATTTCTGACTCTAGTCAAACCACTCTGAATGCCTTTGTTTACATCTTTACCATTTTACTCATGCAGAAATATTGAAAAATCCTCACTTTGAGCAGATTGTCAGAGCCTGACCTTATGATGTGTCGTCTGCTTGTAGGAGATCAGTGAACAGGAGTTCACAGCACCATCTGCTGGAGAGCCTCCATCTCAGTCTAGCCAGTCTCCCAGTACCCCAGTGCAAGCCACTGCAAAGGAGGATCCTGATCAGCCAGTTTCTGATCAGAGTGCTTCATCTCATACAGATACTGGCGATTCAGCAGAAGATCCAGAGGCTCTCCCTAGAAAGGAGGCTGTAGAAACCCCCAACTCTTCACCAGACCAGCCTCCCCACCAAACAAACTCCTTGAATGAAGAATGAACTCTCGAATTGAGGGTTGAAGCCATTTGTCCACAATGGAAACGGCTTCATAATGTAAACACTTAATGCAGTATGAAGGTATGAACTTTGGACCAAAGAACAGATGTCAGGTGTGTTTACGTGTTGGAAGGGCTAGCTGTCGATTAAATCCGCCCTTTAAATATGCTTTGCACTGCCTGTGGATGTTTGTAGCACCGGTCCCTGCTTTGTAATCTTGTTTGGACCACCTAAGTATTCACAGATAAAACGAAATGACTAAGCTCAAAGCACACTGACCCAACACAGACACTCTGAAGTTATCATTTGTCTTCAGAAATGATGAAAGGGCCCTTATCCTCTTATAGTTTATTTATTTATTTCTCTCTGAGGTACACTTATGACATACATGTGGTTATATGTAACAATGTTTACTTTCCTTTCTTTTATTTAAAAAAAAAAGAAATCTCATTGTCCATGACATGGACCCTCTAAAGGAACTGACAAGCCAAATGACCCATCTTAAATGAGGGAGCTTCTGTTTCTGTGTGTGTACTGTGATCACATTTGTAAAGTCAGACTATCCAGATCCTTCCAGAAACACATCAGTTTAAATGTACCAGACAGGATACTTTGTTTGACTGTAAGTGTAATTCAGATGTGTTAAAAAAAAAAACCTCATGAGCTCACAGTCCATCAGTGTGTGTCTTTATAAGCTGTATATGCATGGCTTTCTCAGACATCATGTATATTAAAACACACACAGCACCTTAATTCTCCTCCAAAAACAAGATTAAGATGTTTACATGTATTGTAAATAATACACTTTGCCATTAGAACATGTCATTTGTATTTATTAAATAAGGCATACAAATTAAAAAGTGGTTGTAAAATGTATCTTCTTAAAAACTGTTTAAAATTCATATGTATTACATTTAATGGCAAGAAGCAAACAGGCAAACTGAAGTTTGCCAGGCAGTTCTAAGCTGACAATGCATGGCTGATGAGAGCTTGGCTTCATCTGAGTGATAATTACACAGGCGGACGCTGGAGGGCAGTATTTCCCTGAATAAAACTTGGCCTCATAATTCTAACGTACTGGAGACCAGTACAGTAAACATTCCAGTATGAGCCATTTTCATCGTTTATACAAAACCATAGTGTTCCCAGCCCTATAGAGGCCTAACGTCTATACATCTCAGGACTAGTACTTAATAAAATGTAAGAAATCAAGCACTGACATGCTGATGAAAACCCAAAATCCCAGAAAGTCTCTTGGCAAAGAAAATTTAAAAGAGGATAAAAGATAAAAACAGTGCCTGACTGTTCAGTCCTGATAATATAATAGCTGTTCTTTTGAGAGAAACACTCTCCCAACAGGGTTTAACCCATTGGGTGACTCAGTTAAATGATTTGCATTATAAATGAGTGCTGGAGACAGTCTGTTTTGTATCAGAAAGGATCATCCTCGTACTCTATGGGTGGGAGCTGGGGTACTGGGGTGAAAGGGGTGGGAGGGTAAGGGCAGACTGGGCCTCCATAGACAGGCGGGCTGGGCAGGGCAGGAAAGGAACTGAAGGGGCTGAGAGGTGGAGCTGGAGCTGGAGCTGGAGCTGGAGCTGGAGCTGGAGCTGGAGCTGGAGCTGGAGTCGGAGTCAGAGCTGATCTCGATGGGTATGAACAGAGCTCATCTTCGCTGAGGTCTTCAGATGCAAGTGAAGAATTGGCCAGATCTGAAAGTGCGCCTCTGTCACATTCCCCATTTAGCCTGTGGTCCTGCTCGTGGCTCTGCTGTTCAGACGTAGTGACGTGGGCTCCACTCTGCAGGAACTCAGCAAACCTGTGTGTGAGAGGAGAGCATGCAAGGTAGAACCGGTGACTGGTAAGTTTTTTATGCAATCAGATTACAGTATTAAGGTGGCACAGAATCCATTTTTTGCCTTTATATGACAATTTTTGGAAGCAATGACAGGACAAAATGCACGTTTGATACACTATATGGACAAAAGTATTGGGACAAACCTGGTTTCAGGGTTTGGGTTAGGCCCCTTACCTCCAGTGAAGGGCAAGTTTACTCCTTCATTATACCACTACATTTTTGACAACGACATGGCTGGATGAGTTTGGTGTGTTTCTCAGCACTGCCATCAGACTGTATAACCCCTCTCCTGTCACACACCAACCAATAGTCTGTACAAAAACTGTGCACTTTCTTATTGTGTGCTAAATATGTGCAATACTGGTAGTGTATTCTCTATTTCCTACATACACTATTTCTCCAAAGGTTTGTAGAGACCTGCGCACTCAATATTTCTCCTCAAATATTAATACACTATTTGGACAAAAGTATTGTTCGGTGTGGAAGACTGACCTACACAGAGCCCTGATCTCAACCCCATCCAGCACCTTTGGGATGAACTGGAACGGAGATGCTACAGAATGAATGGACACCAATTCCCACAGAAAC
Organism: Brachyalestes nurse; assembly: GCA_037974405.1. Classification (NCBI taxonomy): domain Eukaryota; kingdom Metazoa; phylum Chordata; class Actinopteri; order Characiformes; family Alestidae; genus Brachyalestes; species Brachyalestes nurse. Next base: position 2,427,686 of record JBBPCY010000002.1, on the reverse strand, counting down.
TCCAAAATCTTGTGGAAAGTCTTCCAAGAAAAGTGGAAGCTGTTTCACTGCAAAGGGGGACCAGCTCCAGATTAAAGTCTATGGATTTAAATGAAATGCCATTAAAGTCCCTGTTGGTGTAATGGTCAGGTGTCCTAATACTTTTGTCCAAATAGTGAAATATATTTCGGACACATGCGGCTATAACAAGAGCTGTTAGATCAGAAATAATATTAAATCATTCCTCCTTACATATGCTCCTATGCCTGATCATCAGTCATGGTAGACAGTGTGTCAGCAGGGACTAATTTAATGATACGAGTGCAGGCAGGCACAGATGTGTTCACAGTGATGACAGATATGGGTCACTTACAAACAGAATATGGACCATCAAAGGAAGAAGAAAAAACACTGAAATTCAGGCCTGTAATGTGAATCCAGCCTGGCATCAGAGTCAAAGCTGCATCAGAGCTGTACCAGTCTCAGTAAACCTCAAGGCCAAGTCACAAGTAGTCGAATCCAACTCAAGTCACGAGTCACGAAAAACATGACTCAAGTCCAAGTCCTGGACTGAACCCTGCCACGCTTGCCTGCACAACCATTCATGCGCAGGTAAAGGCCGCACACTGTTACTTCTGAACGTAGAAATGTTAGAACATTATTACACAGTCTACATTACCTCTGTGGCGAGCGGAGTCTTAGTACAGTGTCCCACGCTGGGAAGCCGGGATTTTTACAATATTTCCTCAGCTCTTCCAGGGAGGCTTTAGTGTGTCTCTCTCCCTGCTCCTTGTACTCCTCCTCCGTCAGTAGCCTGGTTCTGGGCCGCGTCCTGCTCCGGAAGAGTCCCAAAAATGACAGTAGCCAACTAATTTGTCTGGGGACAGGCAAATAAACATTAAAGCCCCAAAAACGTGGTTTAAAATGTTTTAAAATTAGTTCTAGTAGTAAAGACATGTCACAGAATAAGCCGTTACTATTATTTCCAAAATATAAAGAATACACAAGTGAATAGTATTTGCATATTTATTGCAAGTTTATATTCCACTGGTAACTTAGTGTTCAAAGCTCAGTCCTATTACAAGTGAAATATCAGAATCAGAATCTTTATTGATCCCGGAGGAAGTTGCTTATATAATGTACTGCGAGACACAGAGACAGTAACAATATAATATAAATAGTCTGAATAAAATCGAAATAATAAAATCTGTTGAAAAAAGAAACTCAATATGAAAATACACTGTTTTATACAAAAATGCTGGGTATAAATACTATATATAAGTACACAGTTGAGGGAAAACCACTAACACAAAGGGTAGTTTGGAGTAAGTTATTGCACTCAGCTGAGCATCCAATAGTAATATTAAGTAATAAAAAGTAATACTGACATTAGTGATATTGCAGAGGAAGACTACTGCATGTAAGATACTGCACATAATGAAATGATTCCACACCATTTAGAAAATGTCACATGATGTTGCGCTTGGTGACATGAGATATCACACATAATATTTAACACCCGATAAGAATAACTTTGATATGTGAACATAAATCTCATTTAGGATTGATGATCCATTATTTCAGTTTGATGAGTTACTAATTTCCCGGCCAGCTAGCTGGGGGTCCTTCTTGTGTGAAGTTCTCCCCACGTCTGCATGACATTCCTCTAAAGACATCCACGTCAGGCGAACAGGCGATACGAGGTTGCCCCCAGGTGAGTGTGTGTGTGATGGTGTTTGTCTGTGTGTTTGCCCTGTGGTGGAGTGCTGACCTGTCCGGGGTGTTTCTCTGTTTTTTTCCTATAACTGCTGGGATTGCCTCTAGTTACCCCCAGAGCGACCTGATGATTGGCGGTTCAGATACTGGATGGATGTAGTTACTAAATTTGTATAGATGTACTGACATGCATAACATATAGGTATCACTTAAACCAGATTAAATAAAAAACAGATCCTGCTAAAAAAAAAATCTAACGATAATCATGAAAATGAGTAGACTGGCTTTTATAGACACTAATGAAAGTTGTGGAGTTTTCAAATATTATCACAGATAAATTAATTCATTTGCTCTTGACTTGGAAATGTTATACCATTTTCGTATGACTATTAACATGTTGATTGTTCCCATTACAGAGACCTTTAAAAACCTTTAAAAGAAGGCATCTTCAAATTCAGTTCCATTAAAGGACTGATGAGTGGCTATTTCCATTCATTCCAAAATATTCTGTTCAGTGGTACATATTTCTGTTAAAGTCTGCCCTGTTCTGTGTGATTTTCAAGCTACACATTTAAATCGCCATTGTCAGCAATTGTGCATTAACCTGGTTGTAACCAAATACCTTCACTGAAGCATAACTGCTGCAGGCTTTTGGAAAAATTGTGCAAAAATACTTCAAAATCCTGGCATACTAGGAATAGCAGAACATGATGGTAAGTTGCTCTGCATAGGGGTGTCTGTCTAAATACTCAGATGTGTGCTATGATTTCAGGTGTGAGTAACTGGAAGATAAAGGTTGTTTTGAGTGATTTCTTGCACGAGTGTTTCCTGTATTTCTACAAATCTGGTCTGCTGACAAAGAGAACACCAGAAGACATTTTATGTCATGATGCAGTCAAAGTATCTACCTCCATATCCCCAGAAGGATGGCCAACACCAGGGGCAGGATCTTAAAGCACAACAGTGTGGCCAGCAGCAGCCAGGAGAGAGGAGCGTAGGTGATCCCATGGCAGGCCACCACCATGGCTACAGCCTGCAAACCCCAGGTCATCAGGTTTAGTGTGCGCCTGTTGGTGACGGGGCCGAGTTTGTAGCAGAAAGCAAAGCTGACAAAGCCTGACAGCAGCAGATAGCCTGTGGGAAAGGGCAGGACATGTGTCTCAAATCATATCTAGTACTTATGACTGGTTTAAGTGCCTCAACAGCTTCTGTAATTCAACCACAGAAGGTAGTCATTTGTAAGAATATATACATATACGATGTATCTCCTAAAACCACCATATCTAAAGATTTCCATAACAATAGATATAGATAGATAGATCTTTATTGTCACTGATGCAGGAACAATGCAACACCGTTTAGCAGCTCTCTGTTAGCAGCATACTGCAAATTTTTACTTTATACTGTATAACAATACATGGTGCTGTTCCATTCCCCCTGCTTTACAAAGCCTACCTCTGTAAAAATGCCCCTCTTTCCCTACCCAAGTTCGTCTCAATTTATTTTGGAAAATAAAAGAGGTTTTAAGTGACACGCGGCTCAGTGGGGTAGTGGTGGGCACTGATGCCATTAACATTGTTCTCTCGTGTTCACAAACTAACAAAAAATCAAATAAATGTTGTATGTTCCTGCAATAGCTGGGGCAGAATGAAGACTGAGGAACATTTGCTGCGTTCCAGTGGTGTAGAAATGAAAAAGGGAAAGGAGACATTTGGGCTGTAATCCTCCCAGAGCCCTTTTGTTCCAAGCACAGAAATCAATGTTCCGGCAGCATTTCTCTGTGTCTCTCCCTTAATCCTAATATGCCTGTGGTTCGCGCCATTTACATGCTGATGCGAACCCAGCGAGAGCTTTAAAAACAGGCAAATTGATTTGGCAAAGAATAGAGTCTATTGAGCCGTCAAAACGCAGTCACTCCAGCACTTGGCTTCATATTACGACACAAACTAAGCCAGGATATAGAACTGAAAAGGTAAATGAGCTCTAACATGTCACTACGTAATGATGATTTGGGGCTATTCTGCCTGATGGATCTTTACAAGCACTCACTGATGTAGGTAGTATGGAAAAATGCAATAAAAATAAATGTATAACCCAAGATTGACATGGTTTTATACCTGCCAAATTTGGGATAACTGGTTATGTAGCCATCTGAGGTCTAAATAAAGTCATCTTTGATCCATAAATAGAAAGAGTGACCTTTACAATAACAACCTTTATACAAAACAGCCATGGCTTCCTTCCCATTTCACTGCTTGAGTCTTTCAGATGCTTTTTCACTTAAATGTTATACCACATAATGGTAGTTAATGCCTTCAATTTACATCATATACAGATACTCCAAGACGCCTGAGGTGTGTAACGAGAGCTTTTGTCATTTATGAACACTGCTGCTTAGGCTAGAGGAGTGGCACAACACGCTTTCCACCTGAAACTATTTCACTTACTCACCCTGAACCTGTAAGAGAAACAGTCTGACAGGTCCTTATGGATCAATATGTGATTATGGAACAGTAATTACAGCTCTGTGCATGTTTTGGGAGTGCCCTGTATTCAACAGATGTACTGTCGGCATTCACCTCTGGGTGTTTCCACCTTTTCCCTTTTCAGTGATTTTCCTCTATAGCTTACCTGTATTACAGGCTATTTTGCTGAATGTAAAGTCCTGATCTTCTCTTACTGAATGCATTTATTGACTACCACAGCTCATAACACACCATCTATTAGGCTACAAGACAACAGGGATCCAAATTGTAGAAACTGACAATGTTTTGATTTAAGAAGCTAAATATTTCCAAAAAAGTTAGAAAGAAATAAAAGACATTTGCACGCACTACAAAGAATGTGAAGTGACAGCTGTGAACAGCTGGCTTTCTTTATTTTTTTTTAAAAGGACCCATAACATGGAAAATCGTATTTTCCTCTTTTTCTGAAACGAAAGATTTTGATGCAGCACAAAAACATTGTTCCAAGTTCCATAACGTACCATTTACTCTTTAGTATATACAGCCCGGATGTGGAAACTAAGCTTTAAAAGCAGGCCATTTTAAATACACGGGTTCAGTGACACTGTTTTAGTGATAGTGTTATTGTGATAACTGTCACAAATTGCTTTTCTAACAATACAATGCACAACATTAGTTTTTGAAGAACACTAAAAAACATGTAGTGCAAAACTGGTCCTGTTTAACCAAAATTCGTGCAGAGCAGTGTCGCACCTGAAACTGTTGAACGAAAATTATTTGTGCATATAGTTGTTTTGTTGTTGTTGTTTTTTTTTTTTTGTAACTTTTTCAATGTCACAACACTGGTTCTTTTTTGTCTGATCCAAGTATCAGCTGTTTAAAAAATAAAATAAAATGAAATTTTCTTCTGAGATTTTAAGGACTGTTTCAGTTTGAACTACTCTTTGAATGAGGCACAGGCTCTCTGAATGGTAGCCAATCAGAACAGAACCTTAACAGATCAGTCATAAGAACAAAGTAGAGAATTTTAATATCAACCTAAATTATGACATTTTGGTATATGCATTCAAACAGATGCCGATAATGGACCAAAACATAGAAGATAATTATCACTTACCCAGAACTTCTCTCCAATAAAGCCTGATGATCTCCTCTCCTCCATTCATTAACTTCTGGATGCCCAGGTAAGACAGACCAGAGGCAGATCCGAACAACATCAGGAAAAGTACTTGCTGTAATGAGTACCAAGAGAAAAATGGTTAATACACCATATTACATCAAACACTAAATTGTTACATAATTATAGTAGATTTATTTTTCACATATATGTTACATAACCTGAAACTTTCATTATGCATTATGTTGTGATTATTTTGGAACCATTGGCCAGTACAGTACAAGCTGTACTGCTTTCCATTAAACTCCTTTTTAAAACTCCTCATTTTTAAATATTAAACAACTGTAATGAACACAAATACCGTAAATGTACTTACGTTTGGCACAAATCTTTTCAGGACCAGGAGTAGAAAAACTAAAATGGACATCATTCCCAATGTAATCCCTGAGATGTAGAAAAATAATGAACTCCTGGAAGAGACCAAGCAAGACAGGAAGAGTCTGGTCAGAACATTCTATTCTTCACCATCCTTGCAATAGCAAAAGGGAATGTATGAGTTAAAAAAAATGGTAGATGTAGACCTAAAGTATGGACAAATCCTCTACCGCTACTCTAAAATCTAAATTAAAAATGTTTAAATATGAAAACTAAATGCTAGCAGATGCCTACCTAGATACCGCTCCAGCAAAAAAGAAGAGCGTGAGCCCGCTGACAAAGAGGAAAAAGCGCATCCAGTTAAACCCTGAAATTTAAAACAAATTAATACAAATTACTTTGTGAATTCAGGCACAAAAAATACTGTCAGCTGGTCTGCATCATATTTAACAGCTTTGCACTGATGGAACTTTAAAGGGGGTTAAAGAGAGCTGCTTCTTGTTCTGACTGCATGTTAGTTGGCCAGCGAGTTTTCTAAATCTTTTGTTGTTGCGGTTTTTCCTTCTTTATTTTTAATCTTTTCCCAACAGCTTTTCAAAAGAATTCGATCTCTCTCAAGAGAAAAGTAAAAGGGAATCAGGTTGTTTTTCCTGCCTAATTGATTCCATTTAACTGGTTAAGTGCAAAAAGATACTTGAGAGAAATAGGCCCTGTAGGTCCAATTTTTCGTCTCATGAGTCTCTTCAGCTAAAGTGAAACTAGATAAAGTTTTGGTTTTCCCAGGAAGCAAAGGTCTATCTCTTCAGTTTGAAGTATACTTACAAAGCACATTAATTATCATTTGTACGGGGCAAGGTCTGACCTCTCTGCTAATGTAGAAAAAAAGACCCAAGCAGCAAACACAAGAAATGACAGTCACCACAGGAGAGACAAAACAGAAACACAGAACGGGCGAGAATAAATCATGATGGCCAGATGTTCATGCTCACTTTGTCTGGAGACATGAAGGGTGTACTCTGCACTGGCTCTGGGAGACTTGGTCATAAAGAAAACCTCCTCTTCGGCAAGTGGAATGTCCAGCATCTTCTCCCTCTGTACACTGGAGGGCCAGTAGGGCTCAATCATACAAGTTGCCAGTGTCAAAAGATTTTTAAAGGGATCGTAGCATGGATCGTGGTTTCTGGTCTCCGTTGGATACATGATGAAGACGTCCTCGGCACTTGTCAGGCGGACCTATGTGTTGGGAAAACATGGCTATAAATCTACTTTCATCTACTAAGTTCTGTGAAGTAAGCTGCATGACTGATGTGCAGCAACCTACCTGACTATAGAAAAAAAGTGCATACACACTTTTTTTTAAGAATAAATGAAATAAAATTGCTATGTATCAACAATCCTCTTCTGGGGTCTCATTTATAAACCTTTGCGTAGAACTCATACTAAAAGTGTACGTACGACCAAAAGACGAAAATGGCGTACTCAAAGGAAAAGTCAGATTTATGAAAATGTGCACACGCAAAATACACTTTATAAATCACACTCTACTTGGGATTGTTCGCACGTGAATTTGCTGCACGTTCCGCCTTCGACACGCCCCCGTTCAACCATACATGGTACATGCAAATCACCTCATGAATATTTAATACTCCGATGTAAACCTGAAAAAATGGCATCATGGCTAAAATCGAAATAGATGTGCTTGTGGGTGAAGTGGAAAGCCGAAAAAAATTGTTTGGTGGTCACAGTAGTGGGGTG
>JBBPCY010000002.1:2383095-2394243 GCA_037974405.1 Brachyalestes nurse | reverse complement strand
ATCCAGCCTGACTGGTCCTGCTAAAGTTAAATCAGAACCTGATCCAGCCTGACTGGTCCTGCTAAAGTTAAATCAGAACCTGATCCAGCCTGACTGGTCCTGCTAAAGTTAAATCAGAACCTGATCCAGCCTGACTGGTCCTGCTAAAGTTAAATCAGAGCCCGATCCAGCCTGACTGGTTCTACTAAATTTATATTTAAATTATAGAAGTCAGGGGAAAGATCCACTGTGACCTTTTCACCCACCCAGCACATCCCCCTCATCATCCAGGGTTTAATTGAGGGGAGCATTCACCCACTCCACAAACTCTGGAGCGACTCCAAATACAACATCACGGGGAAGAGAGCAAACAGGGAGTGCAAGATACGTGTGAGAGTGTGCAAAATGTACTAAATAAAAATCACTGATTAGAAAATAAACCTGAATCCGACCCGCATCCGACCCAGGCCTGACTTGGTTTTATATGATAAGGTATCTTAAAATTAAAATGTTTAGATTCAGAACCTTAATCTTACCCAAATCTGATATTTTTAAAGACATTTATGGCACAAAAACAGCACAAAGAGGCGCTCCTCAGGTGATTATGATTGTGGTGCCAGTAATTATGATGTTATTCACTCATATTTATTTACTCATATTTATTTATTCATCTGTATATTATTGAATGTTTGTTTCATCCCCTCATCACCTGCTGCTATCTCTTTTTATTCAGCACTTTTCATAACCACTTGCACATTTTATACTGTACTGTTGATTTAGTATTTTATTCTATTCTATTGTTTTCTTAATTTTTGCTGCTCTTAACTTTGGACTGTCTACTTTCTGCCGTGACCAAGCAAATTTCCCACTTGTGGGACTAATAGAGGTTTATCTTATCTTATATAATCTTATCTTAATAATCTGTTATTTTATTATATCTGTCATAGTTATTTGTTACTTTGTTAGTTATTTTGTTATTCTGTTTGCACTATTGCTACTGTTCTTTTTAAACTCTTTATCTTTATTCCTCTTGTTGCATTGAGCATGTTAATGACAAAAGAGTTTCCCTTGGGATAAAAAGTTCTTCATTTCTTATCCTCTTATCTTATTTTAAATCTTTTTCACTTGTTTGAAGACCAGGACTCTTCTTACACTGCCTTACTGTTAGGAATAAAGTACTAGAAAAGAGTATTTTTCTTAGTTTATGTAGGTAAGTAACTTTTATTAAACAACAAACACCTGCTAGGGGGTTAAACAACATTTACAAAGTTATTTCCTGAAATAAGCTCCCTCCCTTTATTTATAAAAAGTAGTAAATGTGACATTTTTAATAAAAAGATATTGTCTTTTCTCTTTTCAAAATAAAAGGTTTGATGAGTCTCTTGGTAAGATTACATGGCTAATATTGCTCAGCAAATTTGTTTTGCGTAATATAAACTTATTTTCAATCATTTTTGTACATTCTTTGTGAGTGACATTTTTGCAGTGCCAAGAGGGCAGATAGGAACGGAAGTACCTATTTGGACACGGCCTCCGTGTGTGTGTGTGTGTGTGTGTGTGTGTGTGTGTGTGCGTGTGTGTGTGTGTTTGTGTCTTAATGATCATTCTTTTGTTTTTTCCTGTTGCCCATGCTGCCCACTCACCCACCAATGCCCTGCCAGAACCCAGACCCTGGACTTCGCCCTGACGCTTCCTCTCCTGTGCTTTACAGTACTTTTAGTGCAGTTTGGCTGGAGTTCTTTTACAGACTTTCAAGTAATTATCCAGAAGCAGGGTCAGATTTTTTGGGGGGGGCCTCTCCCAGTGGTCCCACAGTGAAAGTCAGAGTAACACCCTTCACAGGTCGGCAGTCCATCACAGAACAATAATAATAATAGTAGAAAACTGTATTTATAGAGCACTTTTCATACACAAAGCAGTTAAAAGTGATGTACAATAAAAAATAAAAGAGCAATAAAAAATGCAAAATGATTGGGGAAATAAAGAAAACTATTTTTTCTTAAAAATGTGTGCTTGGCCCCCTAATTGCAACAGGTTCCACAGTTCAGAAGTGCCTCCACTTTCTTCAGCCAATGCAGTTCTTTCAAACCAGAAACATCACTAAAGTTCACCAATGGGTAAAAGATTAGAATGTCTAGATCCCTTGTGGGGCGACTGTGAGGACTGTGATTAATGGTGTCCAACACTGAAAAAAAGACTTGATCCCAGTGTGTACATTTTTTCCACATGAATGACATAATGAGATCATAAAACTATAATTTTGTTTTTCGGTTTACTAACTGCTGGCAGTCACGGTGTCGATTTTCCAAATTTTTATGCAACGATACACACGTCAGTCCACATGCAGTCAGTACACAGCACCACTGTTTTGCAGTAATTTGATGTCCAGTGTCTTCAATAGGAACTGAGCTGACCTTTGCCCTCCACACCAAAAGCATGGGAACCATGTCTGGGAACTGAGCGGAACACACATCAGTCCCTATCTTTAGATACACACACATACACACCCCGAAAACACACCCAGGCGCAAGATCTCAGCCCACGCTCGCTCACACTCACACACACTCACACACACACACACACACACACACACACGCACACACACATAGACAGACACACACATGCGCGCTCTCGCAGATACATTCACACACTTTAATGAACGCAGAAACACAGATGTGAGCGGCTCGGCCGCCCACACACTCCTAAACACTTTTACACAGGAATACACTAATGCGTAAATACCTGCCCACGCATGCACACTCTTGTGTAGATACACAAAGACACGTACGCCCGCATCTCGCAAGTCCACACGCAACAAATTTCCACACACACACACACACACACACATATCTCTGCTTCCTCAGTGTCACTTTAATCCCCTTTCAGGTTGGCTCCTCTCCCTTCCTTTGTCTGTCATGTGTGTGCAAGATTTCTAACACATAGCCTACACAAAGTAGCATGCAAACTCTGTCTCTCTCTCTCTCTCTGTCTCTCTCTCTCTCTCTGTCTGTCTCTTTCTCTTTCTCTCTCACCCTCATACACACCCTCACAGCGAGCTTCCTCTTGTTCACTAACCCTCATCTCTCTCTATCTCTTTGCTCTCTCTCTCTTGGTCTCTCTTTCAGTCAGTCAGTCACACACACACACACACCCTCTGTGCCGGGAGGAGAGCACTGTGCTGTGTGTGTGTGAGAGCGCGTGTGTGGGCGTAGTGGTGGGGAGGGGGAGGTTTTGGCTGCCGAATTGTGCTTGCGCTCTGGCAGCTGTGTGAGATGGAGCGAGCTGGGTGCGGAGGCGCGTGGGCGTCTTCAGTTCCGCACGGTGGTGGTGGGGGTGGGGGGTGTAGAGGGGTGGGTGAGGTGGGGATGCTGTTGTCAGGCCCAGAGCGGGGCCCTGCGGCTCACACACACCACCGTCACCGGGAGGAACGCGCTTTCCGCAGCTCAAAATAATACCACCCTGCTGCAAAAGGGGGTGCCCACAATTTCAGCTCTCAGAGAGAACTGTGAGAGAGTCGCGGGCGTCGGGTCCGGCTCTCGAGTGGAGCCACATCTTACGTGGCCTGAGTTCATTTACTATCTGCAGCTCTGAAAAATCTCTTGATTGAAGTCCCAGTGCTGTCATATAAGTCATGCTTTTAGCTCTAATGCTAAGTGTACATGTTGAAACTGGAAGAAAGCCTTGATCCTGTTTTCAGAGTTAGAGTGCCAACACTACTCGAGGAGGGAGATGCATACACACGCAGACAGAGTCCATCCAGAGCCCTCTTCACATGCACTTTTACCCAGAAAGTTACTGTAATTAAACACACAGCACTTTACTGTGAACCCAGAGCAGAGTCACAGTCTCGCTGAAGCGGATTTGGCAATTCACTCGCACAAGATACACACGAGAAATTACATGAGAGGATTCATGTGTGAAGTCACGTGGTCTCTATTGTCTCTCATCAATATATACACACGTCTCCATAAAGCACAGACACACACGGTGAAACACACACACAAACAAAGAAACTGTACCCCCCACTGCCACTGTAAAACCCTGTATTTATTTATATATATTTATATACTGTACATCTTATCCTGTTGCTGCTACTTGCTATTTTTTCACAAATATTTATTGCTGTCCTCCTAGAATTTGAGAGAGGGACGGGATGGGTTGTCCACAATGCAGAAGCCCGTACATTAAGCAGTAAAATCTATAAGTAGATATGAATCAGGTTCAGGCCTTTAATCTCATACCTCCACCCTGATGTATATGTTATGTGGTACATATTTGTGTTTGTTATTCACATTTTACAGCCACAGACACTCACACATGCATGTTTTTCTCTCATATGGACCACTAAAGAAAGTTCATTCTTCTTCGTCATCTTTGTGCTCTGACCAAATTCTTTTTTTTTGGCATTTTTCATCTTGTCCAATTCCACCCACTAGCCTGGACTCCCCCAGTTACACAATACTACCAATGTTGGGAGGATGAGGGCTACCACATGCTTCCTCAGAGTCACATGGAGCCACTGTATTTTTAAGATCTCCAGCTTATACAACAACAGCATTGGAGGATTGAGAGGAGGTGCACAGCAGGAGGTTTCAGATCTTAGGGGGTGCACACATGCAAATGTCTCCCAGTACATCTAATGGGTGTTTTAATCAAAGTGTGCATTTGATTGTGCATTTGTGTGCATTTGACTTCAACTATGAGGTCTTTGTAATCTGAGTCAGTAATCCATAGAGGAATCAAAAAGTGTGCAGGTCCTGGAGCCTTCACTTCTAGGATGGAGAACAGCTTCTTCCTCCAGAACATCAGACTGAATAACAACTTGCACATCACACTCACACACACACACACACATATACACACATACCCACCCACACACACACACACACCAACCCCCCCACACACCCACACACACACTCTGAACTGAACTGCTTCCTTTCTTCCAATCACACTGCATAAACACATTAAAGTCTTCTGCCATAAACAAAGAAAACTCCCCAACTGCCACTGTAAACACCCAATATTTATTTATATGCTGTACATTTTTCTACTCCTGTTGCTTCTACTTGCCATTTGTGCACAAGAGGTCATTGCTGTCTGCCTCAATCTTTGCATTCCTGAACAACTCTGCTGCTAGAAAACAGTGTCATAATACTGTATTCACTCAAACTAGTGCTGTTACTGCTCCTGCTAACCGCATGGTATGTTGTCTTGTACTGTAATTTATTGGACGTTTGGTCTTGTGTGTTCATTTGCACTCTTTAGTCCTGTCCCTGCCTGCACTTGTGTAATCTAAGCACTTGTGTGTTTCTCTTTTTGTTCTTTACGTTGCTCCATGGTCCTGGAGCAACTGTGTTCACTATGTATTGTATATAAAGTGAAATGACAACTTACTTGACTTGACTTGACTTGACTTGACTTGACTTGGGATTGCAAAACTGGGATTGGGAACCAGTGTGACACATTGAAAACTAGGAAAAAGAAAGAATATTTTGCAACGCTTTGGTCACCAACCTTGAAATCTACCTTCCGGAGTATCTGCAACACCTGCTTTGGCTAATGAGCTTCCTCAGAAGTTCTTCAGAAGTTTGGCTGGAGTGTTAAGTAAACAGAAGAGGCAGCATGTTGGGACTAAACATAATAGAAAAGTAGATCTCAGGGGGGGAGGGCTGGTGACCCTTGAAGCAGTTACATTTATAAAGGCAGGTTGGGGCTTCATTTATTTGCTAGGCTCAAACTCATTGATTTGCTCAAACTCTTCAGAGTAAACAGTCAAGGTAAATATAGAATCAGCTGCGTTTCTGTTACACAGTTCTCAAGCCCTCAGTGACCCTTCTATTCTAAGAAAAACAATTATTACACTTTTCTAAGCACACAAAACCTGACAATAAAACAACAGCTATGTGCATTTCCGTGCAATTTTATTGGAAATATTTGTAAAAATCCAACAGCCGTTTCATGACTCCGCTCTAAGAAAAGCAGTGTGTCTCTTTTAAAAGCTAAACAAAGACAATAAAGATCAGAAATATTTTCTCATATCATATAATCAACTGGAAAGTGGCAGATGATAAGATGTAGACATTTTTAGCATCAAAATCAGATAATATTGAGAAAAGTAAGAGTTGTTGGTCAATAACAGAATTTGCACTGCAGAGCTGATAAATAGCCACTTATCTAATTCTGAATAATGCTTGGGAAACCCGATGGAAATGTGCATGCAGCTCAAAAGTACATTTCATTTTTAAAAACTGAAAAAATGGTAGAATATTAATATTTAGAAGTTAAATTTTTCTATGTGTCTACTTTTTTTGAGACACAGGGAAAAAGGCTCTACGCCTATTCTCTAAATACTGTGCCACATCCAGAATGCACTACAGTGCCTGTGTGAAAGCTCTGACCTGTTAATAAAAATGCCAAAATGAAAAGCAGCACACTTTGCTCTATTAGAGGCTATTGGAGCTGCGCTACACATCATTAGAGGCTGTTTTTCCTTAAAGCTCCGTCACACAACCCACAGCCACTCATTTTCAGCTTTCACAATACCAGTGGTGTAGGAAAAGGTCACGTTCAAAAAATACGTCATCAAGACGTGAGAGGGAAAGACGTGTCCCCTACAAGGTCTATTTGAATGTTTCCCACTAGCTGGCTTTACAGAAGACAGTTCTGACAGAAAGCCAAATATCACATGATTATCACATCTCTACTAATGTTCCTCCACATGAGTGGTACATGCAGGGGATTCCCATTGAGTGAATGACATATTTGTGCATTGCATGCTGGGTATTGTAGTGCAGGAAGACCTTGAAACCTTGAAAAAACATGACTTCTTAAGGTTCAAGATTCAAGATTCTTTATTACTCACATGCACAATTGCAAAAAATGTAGTGAAATATGTATCACAACACTGTGCAATAAACTTATAATTAAAATTACAAAGGAATCTGAAAGAGCTAAACTAAGGTAATAAAAAACTACAAAAAGGAATTGCAAGCAAACAAACATTAAAATTAGAAGCAAACAAAATTTAATAGACTAAAATATCTTTGGGGAACACACTGCTGTGCTACAAAATGTTACACAAGAAATGCATTAATGGTTATTTTTAGCCTGAGTGTTAATGTTGTTTCTTTTCTTACTGTGCAAATACTGTTGTTGTGTGACACACATTAATAATGACCAGTTTTCAAAATACAAAATGAATCCTTTCATTGTAACTAAACCCACATAAACTTACATACACTTGTTAGGACTTATTCCAGCAGGTGTCAAAACATTTCCTGAAGTGAAATTCGTAGAGTCCTTTGAATTCCTTATTTCATTGATTTCAAACCACTGTCAGATATTTCTTCTTCCACTCAAAGAAAGTCATTACCCATGAAGGATTATTCATGTCCAATCCCAACATGCCACTGTTAAATTGACGTTAAATGATGCTCAACTGAGTCAAATATGAGCTGATTTGAAATTTCACTCTCACTCAGACTATCTTTGTTTATTGCAGTACATAAGAACAATAAAGCCATGCTCTGAGAAAATTATGAATGAATTTCTTCTCTCGTACTTTTGAGTTTGTCTCATTTGGAAAGTGACACCAGGCACTGTTTGAGTGATTCGGGGGCGATTTGACTCAGAGGGCAATGATGAACAGATCGCCTGTCCTCTACAGTCTCCCGTGAGAGAGAGAGTGAGTGTGAGAGTGAGGAGAGGGAGGGCAAGCATGCTCTGTTTAGAGAGAGAGAGACTCAGAGAGGGAGAGAGAGCCTCAGAGAGAGAGAGAGAGCCTCAGAGAGAGAGAGAGAGAGAGAGAGAGAGAGAGAGAATGGGAGAAAAACAGCCAGTTAGAGAAAGAGTGGAAAGTGAACAAGAGAAACATAGGAAGATATGAAGAGATTGAGGAGAAGAGTGAGACCAAACAGAAAGGAGAGAAAGAGTGAGAGAGAGAGACTCAGAGAGGGAGAGAGAGGAGAGAGGGAGAGACTCAGAGAGAGGAGAGAGGGAGAGACTCAGAGAGAGGAGAGAGAGGAGAGAGGGACAGACTCAGAGTGGGAGAGAGAGTAGAGAGGGACCGACTCAGAGAGAGGAGAGAGGGACAGACTCAGAGAGAGGAGAGAGGGAGAGACTCAGAGAGGGAGAGAGAGCCTCAGAGAGAAAGAGAGAGAGAGAGAGAGAGAGAGAGAGAGAGAGAGAGAGAATGGGAGAAAAACAGCCAGTTAGAGAAAGAGTGGAGAGTGAACAAAAGAAATAGAGAAAGAGTGAGAAACATGGGAAAAACATGGGAAAAAAAGTGAGAGAGAGCAAGAAGGAGACAAAGAGGTGGGAAAGGGGAGATGAGAGAGAGAGAGAGAGAGAGAGAGAGAGAGAGAGAATGGGAGAAAAAGAAATACAGGGTATGGAATGTGACCAAGAGAAAGAAAGTGAAAGAAAGAAGAGAGAAAAGGCCCCAGGAAGAAAGGAGGAGAGAGAGGAAGAGACAAAGCAAGAAGGAGACAAAGAGGTGGACATGCTGAGAGAGAGAGAAGCTAGAGAGTGAAACAGAGGAAGAGAGAGAGAGCAGGGAGAAAAAGAAACACAGGTGGTGAGAGAAAGAGTGGAGAGTGGAAAAGAGAGAGAGAAAGGAAGAGAGGGAGACATAGGAAGAGAGTGGGAGAAAGCAAGGAGAGAAAGAGGTGGGAGGGGTGAGACAGAGAGAGGGGAAGAGCGAGAGAGAGACACACAGAGAGGGAGAGGGAGAGAGAGGTCGTAATGAGGTCAGCTCAGAACACAGGGGAAATGAGCCGAAGGCAGTGGGCGTAGAGAGTGTGTGGGCTACCTGTTCTGCTCTGGAGATACCAGTGTCATTAAACCGCGGCCTGAAAACAGACTCAGCCCTGATTAAAGCTCTGCCTGCGCTCACAGGCCCACTGATCATCGAATCCACTGTCTCTGCATCTTCACTCAATCAACCACAACACATCTTTCTTTCATGTGCTTTCACAGGCCACTTTAATGGAAACCCATACCTTGCTGTTGTATAGATGGTGGGCTTTTTTGGGTGTTTTTGTTAGTTAGTTGTGTTAGTTGCGTTAGGACTAGCACAATTAGGGCAATTTTAGAACTCTGGACTCTCAAGAGTTCGGTATGCAATTAGTGTAAAGTCTGTTTTTGAGAACAGGAGTGAGCCGCTATGCAGTCCTTCTTAAAATGGTGGTCCTGGTGGTCTTTGAAGTCTTGGTGCAGTCAGCAGTGTGTGACAGCTATTCACTTCTGGCCCTGCACATCAGAAGATGTAATTGGTTTATTTTGTCATGTTATTGCAAGACTTGGAAAGTAGTGGGAGCACTTATGCTGAGATTTTTCCAAAAAAAAAAAAAAAAAGCATTTTCCTTCATGGCTAAAAACCTCCTAGAATGGGAACAGCTCCTTGTTTGCAGCTCTATGCATGAGGGCATGGTGCACATTACGCAAAACAACACAGCACAGACAAATGGGATGTGTGGAACTGTGCAGTCGATCCATGGTGGTGAAGACATTTCCCCCGGTGCAGAAATGAGCCCCTCTCCCAATATGGACTCCGAGTTGGTCCTGGGTGCAGACTGAATAGAGACTGCAGCCCATCTGTTTCACAGTTTGTGTTAGTCACTGTCTAATTCTTCCACTTTCTTTCAGTTTCTGGCCACAGAGCCTTGCTTGCTGGATATTTTTGGGTATTGAACCACTGCTAACTTAGCAGTGACATTTGTATGTGCAAAAACCCCAGAAATACCACTGTGACTGATACACTGCTGCTGCCACCAACACCACACACCCTACAGTGTCTGTGCTGAGAAAGGTCCACCAGTAGCTGAAGGGAAAGTGACGAGTGAGGAATGGAGTGGGAGGCAGTTGATCAGTTTTGCAGCCACAGTCTTTGTGGACCTGTAAGGTTGGGGGACCTCACAAATAAAGTGAACGCTGAATGTGTGTATGAGCTGAAGCTACTTTGATCAGGTACCATTTGAAGACACACCGTTAGAAGCTGTGCTCGCTTCATTCCTCCCTCAGACGGTTGGAGGCATGCTCTGTATGGGCGAACCCATTTGCACATCACTCCAGGTATATTTGCATTTCAAATGCGGAGATTAGCGAGCGCCTCCCCCGGCCTCCCGTGTGGCAGGAGCAGCGTGGAGCCTCCACCCCATCTCCTCCTTTCTCCAGGGACGACAAGGAGCTGCCATCAGCTCTCGCTGCGTTTCATCTGCTTCTGCCTGCATTCTCCCAGAAAACTACGCTCAAGTCGGTAAATCAACCCTCAGTGGAACTTTCCTTCCTGTTGCTGGTGACACATTAAAGGGCCCCTATCCCATACATCATTTTCATTCCTTTCCCTGAGGTCCATTTATGACATTTGCATAGTTTTATTAACTAAAACAATCACATGACCAGTTTTCAACATCAGTGAAACAGGCTGGCTTTGTTACTGTGATGTATGTGAATGGATTTTGGTCTGACAGGGTGCCTAATATTCAAAAAGCAGACAGAGTAACTGCTATTATCGTCACAAACGGGTGGAATTAACCTACTGTAGGCTGAAGAAGTGGATGTATGTAAATGAATTGGCTTTCATGACATCAGAAAATAGTAAGTTCAAACCAGACTGTTTGCCAACTCATTTAGGATTAATTGGGTTGGTGAACGATATGGGACATCCTGGAACTTTAGCAGTGTTTACCGGCCACATCAAGCTCCTTTTTAAGTAACCCTTTAAGAAAATGTATCATTTTATGACCTTAATTTAAATATGACACATATTTTGATTCAGTCAAGCAGAGCCGAGTCAGTAAATCAAGTCAAGTCAAGTAGGTGTTTATTGCCATTTTAACCACATAAACACAGTACCAGGGGTGGAATGGGACAAAAAAACGGCCCTGGCATTTTGCGTAGAAATCCCAACCTATACAATTATGCACACCGCCCATCTTTGCGCTCCCATGAGTGTGTATACCAACAAAGTAGTATTCAATAACTTGTGAACTTACCCAGTCAAAAATGATGCAGCTGAATCTTTTAATGAATTTTTTTAGAAAAAAAGAGGGCATTTTGTATGTGCGCGCATGTGATACACAGAGAGAGAGAGAGAGAGAGAGAGAGAGAGAGATTTTAAAAAGTGTGGATGTCTTTCCTGTCTGTATATTGTTCACAAATACCTACAGA
>JBBPCY010000002.1:2347176-2370113 GCA_037974405.1 Brachyalestes nurse | reverse complement strand
TTTGTGTGTGTGTGTGTGTGTGTTTGTGTGTGTTCTGGTCTGTGCAGCATCAGCAGTAGCAGCATTACTCTCTCTCTCTCTCTCTCTCTCTCTCCCTCCCACACACCTCAGGCCGCCCACGCCAGCATGTGCGTCACGAGGGCGCGTGGGAGGGAGAGCGCACTGGAGGGGGGAGGGGAGGGGGTGCAGGGGAAGGGAGGGGAGGGGTAAGTATGGAAGGAGTGAGAGAGGGAGGGGTGAGACGGGAGGAGGAAGCGCGCGCGCACCGGAGGCTCGTTCAGACGGAGAGCTGCTCCAGCACGGAGAGAGAGAGAGAGAGAGCCAGGCGCGGATACCGGCTCATACCCCTCTAGGAGACCCCCTCCACCCCACCAGGACACCCCCCTCCCCAGCCCCACCTGCCCCACCTGCCCGGACGGTCTGACAGACTGACGGACTGACGGACTGCACGTGAAGGTGCAGCCTCGAGACATTCGCAACTTTTGATCGGAAAGGAAAACAGCACCGCGCGCGAGAAATACATATACACACATACACACACACGGCGTTGTGAAGAGACAAAGAAGGCAAAGGTAAGCCTGTTTTTTCTGCAGTTTGGTGGTACTCTGTGTGTGTGTGTGTGTGTGAGAAGGGCTGGAGAGCAGGTGGGCGAAGACAGGGATCAGCTCTGGAAGGAGAAGAAAGACAGAAAGCATCTTCTTCTCCTCTCCTTCTCCCACTGCTCTCCTGGTTCCTCTGGTTCCTCCACGCGTTCCTCAGAGTGGAAACAGGTGTGGAGTCTCCTCAGACTTCACAGAAGAATAAGGACTTTCCTTCTTCTCCTTCTCCTTACCTCCTCCTCCTCATTCTTCTTCTTCTTCTTCTTATTATTATTATTATTATTATTATTATTATTCATTATCTCCTTCTCCTTCCATTCTTCTTCTTCTTCTTTTTTTTATTACCATTTTCTTGTTATCGTGCTATTGTGGTGATGATGGTGGTGCTAGTGGATGTTTTGTTGTGTTGTTGTTGCTTTTGTTGTCGTTTGTAAGTTCAGAAAGGATAACGAGACTAAAGTCTAATGATAGTAAGGGATGACAGCAGCAGCAACAACAACAACAACAACTACAACAGACATAAATAACAATAATATTCCGTAACTAGTTAAACTTCTTCAAACTGTTTAATTGATGATGATGATTGTTGTTCTTACTGTGTTCATTATTATTAAACACTTTGTTTTTGTTGTTAATGGTAATATGCATGTTATATTTGGTATAATATACTAGAATAATAATAATAGTAATAACAATATAAACAGTCACACAGAACTGTAAATCAGGGACATCATTTGGTCGTCATCATCATCATCACCACATCATCATCTTCCCAATAACCCTAAGTCACATGTGTGTTTGTTGCTGTTTGTGTCAGGGGTGAATAATGAAAAAATCCCATGAGCGCTGGCTCAGTGTGGGGCAGTCAAGGTGGTCTGTCTTTGTGTTGTATTTAAAACAGTGTTGTTGGATGATGTAATCGGAAATTTGTGACTCGTGTGTCTTCTTTGTCATGTGGTGCGATTTTCACGCTTTCAGTCCATTTTTGATGCCTGGGCTCTGCCTGTATGAACCACACACACACCTCTCATCCTTCTATTTTCCCTTTTCCCCACATTCTGCCATATTAAATGAACTTTATATCTGTGTATAAGAAAGCAGCGCCTGTTGCCATCCACAGGTGAGCCCACAGGTGTGCGTCGGTTCACGCTGACAGTGACAGCGTGACTCATGGTGTAAATGTGTGGTTTCTGTAGTCTTTTTTTAATATACTGTACATATGACACAGTACTAATAAAAAATAAATAATAATGACATTCGGATACTTGATTAATGCTGAAATGCCTCTGGGACTTAATCCTGGCAGAGAGGAGGTGATTTCACACATTATGGTGTGAATAGTTGAATTGTTTGTTGCATACAATTATAGGGTCTTTTCTTGATAGAATAGGATCCCTTTACAATCATGTTCCCAATATAATAACATAGTGTCCTCTTTACCCTGATGTTTCCTAAAGTGCCTCATCCCACATGTGATAAATAGACATCTCGAGCTCCCTCACTGTGCTAGCCAGGTTCCATGTATTTCAGAAGGAGCTCCTCTCAGTAGCAGTGACACTCCTTTCAGCGAGCGCATTATTCACTGGGGCTGATGAGAGTGTGCTGTTGGGCAATATAAGTGCATGCTGAGAGTGCTTTCAGCCGCCAGTGTGAAGTCCTGGCCTCATATCTGAGCCACACAGAGCCCTGTGCACTACAGGAAGAGAGGGAGAGAGACCAACAGATAGAGTGGGGGGAGAGAGACAGAGAGAGTGAGGGAGAGAGAGAGAGCTCAGTGGTTGAAGTGCCATCCATGCTTGCGCTGAATTGGTTTCAACAAGCCCCCCTGCTCCCTGGGCCTCGGCCTCCGTGCTCCATTAGAGAGGCAGAAGCTCCGCACTCTTCCAGGGCCTTCTTATTAGACTTACATATACTTGCAAGTCCACAGTCGGGGCTGTGTGTGTGCATGCGTGTGTGTGTGTGTGTGTGTTTTCGGGGTTTTTCAGGAGGTCTGGATTTGTTGGAATGCCAGACGTAAACAGGACTTTGTAAATGACTTTGTTTTCGTGTTTCATATTCAAAACTGAACCGTTTCTTTTTGGTATTAAGGTTTGGGTCAGATTTAGACTTGTACGTAGACACATGAGACAGACTGAGATTCCTAATAAGGTTTTACATATCGTCACTGTCGGATCAAAACCTCATATCTCTCCTTTGCAGAAGGAGTTAAAACATTTCTAGCTTTAAATGTACATTAATGTAAAGTGTTTTCATTTAAGGTCATTTGTAGCCACTTCCATTGGCCTGTTTGCCATGAAATTGTGACACAGTGTAGATGGCACCTGGTGTATTCAAATTGTGTAAAAAACTGAAAAAAAAAAGAGATTTTGTTCTGACAGCGATTCATATAATACTTATTATTACGTGTACTATTTAAATGACAAACTGGTACATGTGTATGCAGCAGTTATTTCACACAAAGTGTCTGATGAATGAAAGTTGGTGTTGGTTGTTTGACTCTCATGAGAAGAAAAGAGATGAAGAACGTCCACAAAGAACAGTGGATCTTCATCTCATAGGGGAGTGATTTTATTGCCTGTTCCTTTCAGATATATTGCTCTGAGTTCTATATTATTGTTTATGTAGGGCTCCTTTGCAAATTAGATTGTGGCCCTGATGTTTTTTCCATGAAACTGAATACACTGTAGGATGGAGGAAGACACAGGGCTGTTGGTCTGAGCAGCGTTGATGCCACATGACAGAGAGTCTGTTGGCTCTTGGTAACAGTTTTTGTTTTTTTCCAAAACATGATGAGCGCTGGCGTGTCTTTGTTCTTTCACTTATCTGTCCTCTATCTCTCCACTCTTCCAGTGGAAAACTCAGTCAGCTGTCATGATACTCGATGCCTCCCCAAGGCCTTCAGAGATGTTGTCGTGCTGATACCTCTGAGCAGCGTGATTCATGAATTCAGATAACACTTGGGGTTAATCTGTTGATTAAGATTTACCACCAGATGAGCCTAAACAGTGACTGTAGTTGTTCAATATTGGCCTGACTGGAGCTTTCCCAAACAGTATTTCTGCCTCCTGCTGTATACTGTTATACCATCATACTGCCCAGGCCTAAATCGCAGCTTCATGTAGAAAAATATTAACAACTGTGTCAAATCTTCACTTGAGAATCAAACCTAAAATGTGTATTGGAATTGGTATTTGTGACATATTGGCATACAACAGTATTTAGATTTGGATGCATGTTATCATCTATAAGTAAGTACATGTATCGTCTGAGGATATTTTTATGACATATCGGGGATCAGCATCCGCCCACAGTTCCCATGTTGGCGTATCCCTACCCGTATTCGTTTCAAAAGTCAGAGCAGGAAAAATGTGAAGGTCAAGGGTATTCCAGGCCCTCCTTGCGCTGCGTTTTCTGCTGGGGAGCTGGGGACAGTGGTGGAGGCTGGATCCCAGCGAGCAGGAACAAACGCGGCCTGTGCTGCTGTGTTAGGGCCAGTCCACCTACGCCTGCTGCAGAGGTGGAGTGTGGTATGTGACTCTCCCGACGGCCCAGGAGCCTCACAGGCACGCTCTTATAGTCGCCTCTTGCAGATACAGCCACATATTTCTGCCATCCCCCGCTGCCGCGCCCCGGGTCCCGTCTCTAGCTTTGCCCTGTTCACCCTGCAGCGCACTATTTTTGGACGTTTTGTAGTAGTGAAAACATAGTGGAGAATAAACTATGCGCTCTAGCGGATTCCCATAACGCGCTGGGTCATTTGTGACCGAATGTGACTGAGACTGATGAGTAAGCCTGTGTAGTTTTAGTGCACAGAATTGTTTTCTGCCCTCCGTTTCACACTATCCTCTCTCCTCTGTTCAGGTATGGCGGCGACTTTACCCAGAACCCTTGGGGAGTTGCAGCTCTACCGCATCCTGCAGAGGGCCAACCTGCTGTGCTACTATGACGCCTTTATTCAGCAAGGCGGCGACGACGTGCAGCAGCTGTGCGAGGCCGGAGAGGATGAGTTCCTGGAGATCATGGCGCTTGTAGGCATGGCCAGCAAACCTCTGCACGTTCGGCGTCTGCAGAAAGCGCTACGGGACTGGGTCACCAACCCGGCCCTCTTCAACCAGCCCCTGACCTCTCTGCCCGTCTGCAGCATCCCCGTCTACAAACTGCCCGAGGGCTCGCCCACGCTGCTGCCCGGCAACGGCGCCCGCGGAGAGACGCATGTTAAGGTGCTGATTGCATGTTTTTCATGATCTTGTGAATAGTCAATAATCACTTCGTTCCCGGCATTCGCTCAGCCTTTCCTGGTCCAGGTCACATACATTACATAGTGTCAGTCAGTCAAGGCAAGTTTTTTGCACAGGAACTTTATAGCTAACCTAGCAAACCAGCTTATAGGTACAAACTGCATGCCTGAATTATCACACACACTTAACCTCAAAGCACATCAGGTTGTTAAACCAATGTAGACTTGCTTGTGAGACTTATTGACATATAGCATATATATCTGTACAAATGGACAAAGGTACAAATAAAAATGTATATTATATGTTTACATTTACACAGGTTTCCTTACACAGTTTTGTAATGGACCAAGTTCTTTTCAGTCTATTACAATAACAATTGTTTAATAGATAAATAACTATGAATAAATGACTAATAAGTATAAATGACTGTTTCATTGACTGAAGGTGCCCAAGTGTGTGGCGGCAGCCCTGGTTGACCCTGGAAAGGGCGAGGCAGGTAATGGGAGCTCCTCAGCCACCGCCTCCCCCCTCCAGAGTGGGACAGAGCCGCGCTTTTGGGTTGGACATGGGACAGAGAGCGAACACAGCCTGTCTCCCGCTGACCTCAACTCTCCCTCATCCCCCCGCGACGGCCTGGAGGCGCTGGATGCGGCCGCTGTCCAGTCAGTGACAGAGTGCGTGGAGAGGATGGCACAGGCCCTCCCCAAGAGCGACCCAGCCGAGGTCAAAGAGCAGCTGAAGGGCAACAAAAAGCTGGCCAAGATGATCAGCCATATCTTTGACATGAGTGAAGAAGACCCACACAGGGAGGAGGAGATCCGCAAGTACAGTGCCATCTACGGACGCTTTGACTCCAAGAGAAAAGACGGGAAGCACCTCACACTGCATGAGGTACAAGGATGTTGTTTAAAGTTGTTCTCTAGGGACAAACTAAAGTGATTGTTAATTCCTCAACTCTTCAGAACTCCAAAAATTACATGTTGGTAAAATGGAAATGAGTTATGTGAGTTATTACTCACTCTCTCAAACCTGCATAATTACATGATTGTTAAATAATTTATAGTAATTAGTTAATAATATGTGTTATTAATAATATGTCACATGCATATTTAATATATTTCAATAATAAGCCTGCTGTTTAGGGGGTTGAATGAATAATTCTGCAAACAAACACAATTTTCCAGGAGCTATAAGGCTAAAACTCTCCACTTGCTAAATCACATCTACGTCTTCATTAAGGTGGTGCAGACTTGTAAGTGTGGTTTAGGGCACAGTATGACTTACTGTGAGTAATAAATCATCAACAGAACTTAACGGCTTCATAGAGGCATTTCAGACATCATCAGTGCTGCTTTCCATAGGGCAGTCGTAACGAGGACGACAAGTCTGCATCGCCTTAATGAAAGCAATTCAAGAGGATTTAGGGAAGATTTTAAGGAATCTTCCCTTGTGTTTGTCAGCAACATTAATATAACGGCTCTGGTTCCAAAACTAAGGAGCAAATTTTGCATTCCAAGCATATATTGGTTGATTGACATCATTTGTATTAAGTGGAAATAGCGCAAATGAGATTTTTTGCCATTCATTTGCTATTCATTTAAAGTCCTAGCTGTGACCATGTGTAGCATTACATGGAGTCATTTTTCATATTCACTCATTTGCTTCTGATGAAGCTGTTGCTTTCTGAAAAGTGCATTTGTTGTGTATAATACATTGCTTTTCTCTCCTTTGCTCATGCTGTGATTATAAATGGTTTCTAACATGTGTGCCCACAGCTGACTGTAAATGAGGCTGCAGCCCAGCTGTGTATGAAGGACGTGGCGCTGCTGACACGCAGAGACGAGTTATTCGGACTTGCTCGGCAGGTCTCCAGAGAGGTCACCTACAAATACACCTACAGAACCAGCAAGTAAGGGCTTCCTCCAGCATTCCTGAAGCTTTTATAAAAGCAGTGTAGTGTGAAAACTGTCTTCAGCCGAATATGGACAGCGTTTAATAGGATGCTTCACAGAGACAGTTGCACACATTCATCATTGGGTGTGGAGTCTACGATGTGTGCATTCATGAATGGAGACTTGTCCTGAGTGCCTGCAGAACTGATACATGCACTGTCATGCCATCACGTTCATCCAGTTCCTTTTTGTTATCAAGATATAAATCTGATGCAATACTAACCTTTCTAACGTCATGTTTTAATGTCTTGAATTGGTTTCCTGGATTAAGCCTACTCCTAAATTGTTATTTTATTAGTGCAGCTATAATAGTAAATCACCATTAAAAACCATTACTCTTGGTACACATTCCAATTTTATGCCCTAAATGTCACTTACGCCCCTTTGATTCCAAGTCCTTAACAAGGTTGTCTGTGAAATACCTAATCAGTGAAGAGCAGGGTGTTTAAAGTCAAAGGCAGATGCCCTCTGTGTGTGTGAGTGTGTGTTTATGTGTTTGTGTGCTCCAGTGTGTGGGTAGTGTATTGAATGCACCTTGTTAGATCTTAGATATTCAGGCTTAATCTGCGCAGGCCGTATCCAGGTGCTTCCTGCACTGCACAGCTGGCAGACTGGACGGAAAATTCCACTTTGGTGTTGCATAATTTTTTTCTCCAGGTTTCTGTAGTTCTCTCACACCTTACAAGTGGCGTCACAGACACTTGACGGCTAATTACGCTTCACAAGGTGGATAAACTTATGACCTAAATCAAGTGATGCATGAGGAAGTGTTTTGATAGGGCATTCCTGAAGCTTTTTTTTTTAGGGTAGTGAGTCACTACATCCGACCTTAAGCCGCCTATTGTCTACGCCGTCAACAAGGCACACACGTCGCTGCTAACACGCTGCCTATGAGTTCAAAGAGGACTTTATGTGTGTAATGGCCATTCTGAATGGGTTGGGAAAAGTAATTTTTGTTAAAAAATGACATTTACACCGTATTTCTCCAGATTCAGCCAAAGCATGTTTGGAGTCCAAAGGTTTGGTTCTATAGTTAAACGTTTCAAGGCTAGTGACGCTACCAAACTCAATAGAAGACAATAATTACCCAAACTGTTTCGATAAAATACTTCATCAGAAGTATTAAGTGTATTGATACACTTAATACGCCTGCAGCTCTTCAGTAAGGTTGCGTGGAGTTGTCGGGCATGGTTTGTGACACAGGTTGACTTACAGGTTGACATAAAAGTCAACAAAACTGACAGGCAACCATTTCACACAACGCCAGGGCTGGTATTCGTGAAGCAGGCCTGAGGAGGACTGATCTGGGATCAGATTTCTCCACATGTCTGATGGTCGTTATTATTCCTACTACTAATGTTGTTTGTGAAAACAGACCCTGTTGTCTACAATAGCTGTCCACAGTATTTGGCTATGCAGAGTTTTGTTCATTTCTGTATCTCACAATAAGTCATACTGTGTCCAAACCCACATGCACAGGTCTGCTCCACCTTAAGGAAGAGCAGAATGAGGACTGAGAAATATTTGAGAGAAGTTTTGATGAGTTTGAAGGAGTTTAGGAGAGATGTTTTGGGTGATTAATGACTTGTAGTGTTTGATAGCAACATCTGGAGTCTCATAGTTCCAGAGAAGCAAAATGTGGACCCTAAATATGTCTTGGCTAGTAAACTACGTCGGTGGTAAGAGGTAAACTGAGTTCATTTGATTTTTTTTCCTAGTTCTTTGAACTCCAAGGAACCTCGCTCTCTTATCTACAAACTTACATGTTAGTTTCATAGCAGACACTGATTAACCAGCCTTAAGTTGAATTATTGGATTATGAGCCTTGGGGTTAGTGGGTTCATGATGGTGTTGAGAATGGAAGCTGCTTCTTCATGGATTTGTCTCTCTTTTCTCCATTGTGCAGATCTCGTTGTGGAGACAGAGATGAACCTTCCCCCAAGAGGATTAAAACAGAGGTGAGTTAAACTATCCCGTCTTTGTCCCGTGTTCGACCCTGGTTTATATCTGAAAGGCATTTTACCGTAAGAGTGCTGATCTTGGATCAAGGACGTTTGCTGGAAACCCCAGGCATCCCTCAGAATGAATCAGACATTTCAGTGGCTCTGTTTCTGAGAAGGAAAGAGCTGATTCAAGAGCTGGAATAAACGATATTTTGAAAGATTTTGTGTACCATTGTCTAAATAATGAAGGCTGCTTGGGATCCGTGCAGCATTTTTGTTGGTGTACTGATTGCTAATGTGCGGTGTGGTACAGTGCTAGCCCCCCACGCTGCTAACCCCTCACACCAGAAGGCAGGGAGCTTGTCGTAGGAGGCAGGATTGACATTGGGTGGGGCAGTGTGGCTTTTGTTTGCATAGCTGCCTGTCAGTGCACTGAACTGCGTGGGAGGGGTTCGCAAGGATGGAGGGGGGGGGGCGGTTCCCTACGGATTGCGTGTCATGATGTGGAAGAAAGGTTAAGCTTTATAAGTATAAAGCAGAGTGGGAAAGTTCTACATTCCTTTAATCACACCTTAAAGCCCTGCTCGCCCAGCCCATGTATGCTCCTTGATAAGGCGGCGCGTGTTTGAGAGTGTTATCTGTTTTGCGCTCGTAGCTCTGCGTTTGATGCGGTCGTGCTGAACAGGCCTTTGTGCTTGTGGCAGCTGTCCATTCATTGCTCCCGGACGACACATTTGGCGGTTATCCCTGCTTCAGATCTTCTCG
The DNA here is from genome assembly GCA_037974405.1 of Brachyalestes nurse. Lineage (NCBI taxonomy): Eukaryota > Metazoa > Chordata > Actinopteri > Characiformes > Alestidae > Brachyalestes > Brachyalestes nurse. The sequence goes on along the minus strand of JBBPCY010000002.1, from coordinate 2,360,616 downwards.
AAACTTCATCTCTCCCCTCCGCAGCAGTGTAGGCTTGGGTTGGGTGTCTGGATGGGCTGCTGTTGCCTTTCGCCTCCTTTCAAAACTGGGGCATCAGACGCTGGCGCATGACCAGCTGGGAAAGTCAGTGGTTTTTAACATCTTCATGCTTCATGTGATACACTGAAATGTTCAGAAGTCTACCAGTGAAAGAAAGGATGGAGGGGTGAGGGCTTTAAAGCTCACACCTCAGTTTCCAGGATGTTATTCCAGTAACTGTACTGGTAATATTTGGGCAGCTTCACACATGCAGGCTTAAATGTGGATGAACACGCCATGAAAATCACAGTAAACTGGAGGTGACATTCTCAGCTTGAAAGCATAGCTTTTCTAAATGATGCCTTAAATACACTTGTTTTCTTTCATAAATACAGAAATTGCATGTTTTGCTTTGTTAGTGTCCCATTTGTCATTTTGTCCTACCCATGGACTGGTTCTATTGCACATGTACATATCATTAGTATCTTCACTTTTTGTAACTTTTCATTTTGTTTTGAATGTTAAGCTGCTCCTGTTGTGTTTTCTCTCACAAAAAAACCATAACAATGAATTGAGCCGTCACAGAATAGCCTGTAGTTTAGACATTGCTGTGTTTGTCAGTAATTTATCAGCTTTTGTTCACACATGAGTTCTCCTAGTAGTTAGCTGGGTGTTGTACTCGGCCTCATGCTGATTGACTGCCGTGTCAACTTTACTGGGACACACATTCAGACTTCCACCCTTACCATTTGATCACAGCTACATTCTAGGGTAAAATTGTAGGTGTGAAAAGGGATTAAGGGTTTAAAGGATTCACACCAGTGCAAAATGCATTTTAACATGGTTCTGAACACAGTGTACCTTCTTAAGTTGAAATATTAAAACCTGATCACTTAGTAAAATACAATGTATTGCTCAGTAACTACTGTGAATGTAATGTGTAAGTTACTTAGTTTACTTAGTTTTGAGTGAAAGTCCTTGTACCGGTCCTTAAGCGTACATGGCTTATTATAAAATAAGGGATAACCGTGCAAACAGCATTCTTAAGTCAGAAATTAAAAGAAATAAAAGAAATCTGGCCATTTCCAGGGTTAAAGGGGTTAATGCACACAATTCTGCAGCACAAAAAGAATATTTCCATCTATTGAGAAGCATTTAGTATTTGGGAGGTGCCGTTTTCCCCCTAATTTGCATGGTTACTCAGTTTCGACCTCGTCATAACCCTGGGTTTACTGTCTTTTCTCATGACGTCACACGAAAAAAGTACACAGAATAATCGCGAATCGCACAATTAAGGCGTGCAGGACTGAGTGGTAAATCTGCAGCAGCCTTTTTTTTCTTTTTGCTGTAATTTTGCACCACAGTAACTTTGCACCACAGAAGATTGGAGTGGATTTTCCATCACTGCTTCTTTGCAGAGTTCTGTTTTTTTTTTTTTTTAACAGTTGATGGTGTTGTGTCTCAAATGAACAGCCCTCCTCCTCCTGTCCCTGTCTGGCCTCGGCGCTACCCACACTACCCGCCCAGCCACACCAGTGAGAATAAGCCACTCGCCCACACACACGCACAGGCAAGGTCCAAATGAGCTCAGTCGCGCGCCTACCCTTCAGTCTTGAGGTAGATGTGACATCATTACGTAGGCGCACTTGGAATCACCCACGCCCATGCATTTGCGCAGATAGCACGACGTTAAAAAAAAACTGGGTTGAACCTGACTGTACATGCATACACCACACGTAAGCACACACACAGACGCACTCACACACCTTCACTAGGTAGGTGAGGGGTATTTGTTTCATCATGCATGGCTAGCAAAAAAAAGAGGGAGGGGGGAAACCTTATGTGTGATACGAGAAGGAGTGAACTGGCCATGTAATCCACAGTGTTTCGCTCAAAGTACAGTAAAAAGCTGTTAAAATGCAGTTCAGTCATGCTGCTTGTGTAATTCACAGTATAATGCAACAGTACTGCTTTTGTATTATAAAAAATAATAATATTTCAATGATACTGTTATGACAGTGCCTGAGTGCATGACACAGCTGTTAGAAAGGAATAATTTTCAGCATTTAAGGCTGAATATATCAAGTTTGAAAGCAAGCTTTGCCACTTTTTTGCTCTAAAAAGCCAGTTTGAGACTCTTGGAAACCATGGAGTTTGTTGCAAGCTGTGGTTGGCCACTGGCATCTGATCAGACAGATTTCTGTCTTTTTTAGTTCTGTGTTAATGCTGTTTAATATTAACACACCAGGTGTTGTTTAAAGATAATGCCACGAGTTGCGTGTTTCATCACATTAACAGAAAGGCCGTGTACCAAAGTAGAAAACGGAGTATTTTAGAAGCCGTGCGAGAGATCAAAGGGACAAAACTTGGAAAGGAGCTGCTGGAAAGGCGTCCAGAACTGGGCTGGTGCACAAGTGAGACTCGTCTTCAGGAGATGGGGGTTTTAGCGAAACACCAGTTGAAGTGTCACAGCTGCTGAGGGCCTTCGTTCTGAGGCGTGATAACACTTGTCATGTTTCAAAGCCTCTCGTGATGATACTACTGAACAAGTCTGCAGAATTTCAGTACTCTCCACACCCTTCATTTGCACTCAGTTTGTTTAGATGTGTAGAACAACTTTTTTTCTACCACTGTGGAAAGCGTTGCGTTGCTGAGGTGTGGCTAAGTGACCTCATCACTGCTGCGTGACTGCTGGCAAATCTGCGTCAGAAAACTAATTCTGAATGAAATTATACCTGACAGGTAGTACATAAACACAGATCGTGCCAAGTGAAATGAACTGAAAGACAGCAGTCACTTTAATTAATCGATTTTATCCGCCTCCAACTGACACATTTAAAACATGTATATTCAACAATACCCTTTTTGAGTATGATATAGTGACTACTATAAAACTAATATGTGCACTCCTAGGGAAAAAAACGATCAATATCTCACCAAAAACCATGGACTTATAACAGTAGCAGAATCTTAGAATCTAAAATATTCAGGTTTCCATTACAGGAAAGAGCTAAACAGAGAAAGAACCATTCATGCATTCTAATGGCTCTGTAAGTCTGTATAATGCAAATAACCATGCATTTACTGTAAAAGAACGATTATTTTTAATGGTATATGTCTTGTAATTCTCTTTTTCTCCTGTTGTTTTTGCTTTCGAAACATTCAGACCATGGTATTTCATCTCTTCGTTTATATTCCTTTGTATGGAAATGTGATATTTTGTAACTATATGAATTGAACGGGTGCTATGGGTGGTAGTAGTCTAGAGGGTATAACATTTACCTGTGAACCCGATGACCACAAAGTTGCAGGTTCAAACCCCCCCCACTTTCTACCATTGTGTCCTTAAGCAAAACACTCAACCCTCAGTGTCTCCAAGGGGACTGTCCCTGTAACTAATGACTGTAAGTAGTTCTGGATAAGAGCGTCAGCCAAATGCCCCATTACAAAATGCTTTTAAGATTTAGTCGTAGTAGTATTATGAATGTGAACAAACTGTGATTCCCTGGAGGTTTTTTAAGCAAAGTAGACCTACTCCCTTAATCCACACACACTCACACGCACACACACCCACGGCCCACGCTCAGAGGGCGTCGTTCACAACCAGCAGCCATGGCAACCCGAGCACACCCAAGTATCAACATTAGGCAAGTCCAATCTCAGCTTTAGAGTCATTTGCAATGAGTAATAAAATGTGTAATACAAAACTCCTCGACCTATCAACTCGCCACTCAGCGTCGCACCTTCAGCACCTCTCATTTATGAGGCTTGTCCTCTGGAGATTCTCTGCTTAAGAAGGCGTTTATTAGATTTGAGGTGACCTTTTCATGGCTGAAGAATTAACAGCTTTTCACCCTGTGAGTAACTGACTCATGGCATTGTGCGGGATTTCGTAAAATGTCAGAAGCATGCGAGACCTCCAGCACCACAGAATACAATGTTCCTGTCATTGACAGTTGCTTCTGCAGAATCCATACAATGGACTAGAATAACGGGTTAATTTAAACTGAACCTTTACAGCTGTCGTGACAACCTTGAGTGCCAAAGAGTTGCCGTTTTGTAAACGTGACTCTTTTTTCTGCATGGTTCAGTTCATGAAGGACATGATCACTGGTTGAAAGACGTGTTATAAGAACAGTTGAGAAGCCTTTTATGTTTCACAGGTGGGACAGAATTCACAATTGTTGGTCCTGTTATTGCAGTTTGGTCCTGATGGAGCCACAGCCTCTCCCCCAGGCAGGCAACATGGGCATCTGTTTGCTAACATAACAGTATTGGCAGTTAATGTTCTCCTCCAAGCGTGTTGAACTGCCAGATCATCAGATAGTCTTCTCAAACTGCCTGTTGTTACGTGCTATCCAGAAACCACATAAGCAGGTCTGTTTGAAATGACCTGACAATTGCATGTGGTCTAAAGCAAGTGTGTGATTTAAACATGTAATTTACACTATGCTATAAGCTAGATTAGCTTTATTGGTTTGAGGCTCCACCACAGGTACTGGCCATGGTTTTACACTCAGCTGTTCCGTTGGTATCAGGGAAAACGTCCATTCTCTTTCACTGGGGTCCAGCACCAGGAAATGTAATGGTGAATTAATGTAATGAGGTGGTGTTTTCTGTTGTGCCCACTCTTGTCCAGCAGGAAGGCTTTTTCGACCTGCAGGAGGCGCTGCAGGCCATCCACATGCGACAGGAAACTCTCAGAGAGCAGCTGGCCCAGGCTAGATCCAAAGGAGAGGAGACAGTTACCCGAAACATCCAGGTGACTGACAGAAAGAGTATGTGTGTGTGTGTGTGTGTGTGTGTATATGTGTGTGTCTGTGTGTTTATGTGTATGTGTGTGTGTGTGTATATGTGTGTGTGTGTGTGTGTGTGTGTGTGTGTGTGTGTGTATGTGTGTGTGTGTGTGTGTGTGTGTGAGTGGGGAGTAACTCAGATAGCAGGTGGTCGGTGGAGTGTGTAGAACATGCCACATCACGCCATCACTCTGGACTCCTCCCACGCGGAGGCGGGGCTCAGTGTCCGATTACGAGTCTCCTAACCTCAGGGCCTCGGGGGATGGGTAACTCAACCCTTAAAACCTTTTCCTTTTTCTTCAGAATCCAGGTCATAACGACACTAATCCACTGTTTATCTCAGTGAGACGTGTTTTTTCCATTAAAAATACAAAAAAAGGAAATATCTAATAGCTACTAACATTAATAAGAAACATCTAATAGCTCCCATAGCTACAAACACTTCCACTATTTTAGGTTGTTCAGTATGAATGGGAAATGGTGAAGTGACGTTGCCATGGCAACTTACGCTGATCAAGCTGGGAACTATGACCAAATTGAAAAAAAAAACAAACAAATAAAACTAAACAGTGACATATATTTTTTCCCATTTTATCACAAGTCTAGAGTCACCATGACATTTCTATAGCGTGCTTAGTTACTGTAGTTTTCCTTTCTGGCACTTCTGAATATATTACATACTCCAGTATATTTCCAGAAGTGGCGTTTGCTACACTTTTGGGATCAAGAACATTTGTACTGGCTGTTAAACCGAGATTTCTCTCCTGCGCTTATGGAGCCAAAGCCTTTCCGGTCCTTGTACATTTTCATACAGATGAGTGGCTTGGGTTCCCAGGCGTGGAAACTGTCAAAGGACTGCATAAAAACATCAGGAGAACAATAAAGTGTAAGATCTCCCTGAACATGAGTGAAACAGGAGTGGTCTCCTTTATTGGAGTCTGATCCAGCCGTGTGTTTTATGTACATGGGAGCTCGCTGTCCAGTAAATGTTTTCTGGGGGTGTTATCTCTTGGGTAAATCCTTTATAGAGCCGCTGGCGTCGCGTTTCAGGAACCTCTTGTTTTCAAGCTCGTTCAGTGAGAGAGAAACTGAACAGCGGGAGGGATTCTCTCGTCTCTGTAGAACGCTGTCTTTGATGGCATCTTTGATGACCTGCAGAACAAAACAGATTGAAGAGAGATCTCTTTAACCTCTTAAACGTCATGCACAGTTACACAAACACAACCACAATCTCAAACCCTGTTCAAGATACACCGGTCATCTGGGCAGATGCTACGAGCACTTAAACACCTGATATTGTTTAAAATGCAATGGCTGTGGAGCGATTTTAATCTAGTATGAATCTACAGTGTGTAGTTTTTTACATTCTGACAGTAATAACTGTAAAGTGATTTTAATCCAGTATGAATCTGCAGTGTGTGTAGTTTTTACAGTCTGACAGTAATAATAGTAGAGTGATTTTAATCCAGTATGAATCTGCAGTGTGTGTGTAGTGTTTACAGTCTGACAGTAATAACTGTGCAGTGATTTTAATCCAGTATGAATCTGCAGTGTGTGTAGTTTTTACAGTTTACAGAAATAATTGTGGATTACTTAACATTAGTAATCGAGTAATAAACCTGAAGTTTATAAGTTATTACAGTACAATCATAAATTCTAAATAAAATATAATGACGAAAATCAGTCATTATGGAAATGCCTCATTATGGAAAAGAGCAAACCTCGATATTGTTGAGCGTGTTGAACTCCATCAGGTCGTGCAGCTGTCTGAAGGCCTGGTTGGAGTACTGGAAATTGAAGGTGGAATAAGGAGTTGCGGGATCGTCAAATATGTCAAAGTCACCAAACTCCTTCTCCTTATCCGTCTCCCTGGGTACTCCTGTAACAGGTCAGAAGCAAGAAATATTCATTTGTCATTTCTATTTCTGGCATTTTAGAGCCGTAACAACTCTTTCTCGATTTGCAGTAAGGAGGTGCGTCGCTTTCCCTAAAACCTGGTGTGTGAGCCAGGAACTCATGTTCCAGAGAATCATGTGTTGGGCCATATCTGCTCCGTTTACAAGCTCATTTCAACCACAGTCTGCAACAATAGCTAAAACTAATGACCTTCATCAACCCCGTCACGCACCCAAACAGTCTGTGCAATAACCTGATGCTACTTTGTTGTGCAATTTCTTATTGGGTTTCGTTATACGTATTATTAAATTATTTTTATGTGCAATATCGTTTTTCATCTCAATTTTCATTTCAGGTGCTAAAAATTGTATATTTATGCATATATCTTATTATGAGCAACAGTCTGTATTGTGCAGTCTTCTTATTTGGGTGCAAAATCAATTAATTATGTGCAACATATTATTATGTGAAATATCACTTCTTGTGTCAATATTGCTGATCTACTACTGAACTCTATTACAGCAATAACAGACTCCTAACCACTATTAGTGTTACTAGTAATTCACTGTAACTGTAAGTAATGTATCTATAGTATTTATAACCAGGATGGTATAGTGTATTTCATATTGAGTATTTTCTGCAGTGCTGTTATTGGATTTATTTTTACTTTATAGTTTATATTGTTCTTGTCTGTGTGTCTGTGCAGTTGAAACATAAGCAGTTTCCTCCTAGATGAATAGTTTTCTGATTCTTTTCTGATTCTATCCCAGTGCTCATAGGTTGAAAGGTGGAGAAACACTCTTGAAGGGTTGCCAGTTAATTGCAGGGCAGATTCGCAGAAAAACACACTTATCCAGTGGGCAATTTAGCATCTTCAATTTGGACTGTGGGAGGAAACTGGAGAACCTGGCAGAAACCCACACAGACACGGGGAGAACATAAAACTAACACAGAAAGGACCTTCAAACCCAGGACCTTGTTGGTGTGAGGTGACATCCAACCCACTGCACCACCAAGTACTGGACATGTAAATGTGTATGTGAATCTGTATTCTTTCATACATTTCTCATTTATTTTATTGAAAACCTTTCTCAGTGATTAAAAAAAGGCTTCTGTGTGCAGCCTTTCAGAGTAAAGTGGGCGGGGCTTACACACCCACAGTCAAATGTCTTATTTTCTGAAGTCAATTATAAATTCTAGAGGTCCTGATTTTTAGAGTTAATTTTGTTAAAGTGCAATTAAAAAAAGCATATTGGAGAACTTCTTTCATTAATCTGACCCAAACCAGAAAACTAGACACGATATAAAAGATAAAAAAATATAAAACACTCTTGACCTTATCAACCATAAGTTAGGAACCCATAACAAACAGCTTTTGCCAAGCTGAGAGATCTGCAAGATTTAGTGATGTAAATCTCTGAGAAACATGTCCACACATGTTTGGGTTTCAGTGCTATCCCCAAGAAACATGTTCTTAAGCTCTATTTGGCTTCATGTATCATAATTAATTCAAACAGTTGAGAATCATACACTAACATATGTTTCATAATACAGTAACTGCATGACACAGTAAATGCATGACACGCTTTTCACAGGGGTTACGTTCCAAGAGCACCCGCGTTCAGTGAAAAACCGTGTTGTTGTGTTTTCGCAATAATAAATGCCTAAAAAAATACATAAAAATGCCTATTTTTATAGTGCAAACCCTAAATATGCCCCAGATATGCTCCCAGAACACTTTAATTTCATTTTAAACTCAGTTTAATGCATTACCCTTAAAGAAAATGTGAATGTAAACCCGTATTCGCCTCTTTTAATTGTAATTCCCCGCCGAGATATGCAACTTGGAAGGTCGCTGGTCAAAAGTATTGGGACACCGCGGCGAGGTGAATGGTTTTCGGGGAATAACCCCTGATCTACTCGGGCTAAAAATACAAATGAGGGCTTGTTGGAAAGGTCACCTGGAGATCTACCGAACTGTGGAGTCTGAAGTGTCTGAATGCTTGCACCATGGAGAAATCATGCTTGGAGCGCAGGGCTCAACCCTGGTGTGTAATTTGAAAAAAGTGCTTCCAGGTCCGTTCTCAAAAACAACAACAACAAAAAAAAAAATGTGTGTGACTGAATCCGCGACTCCCGGTCTGCGTAAAACTGGGGGTTTACTGTACACTATCAGCAAGCTTTTCCAATTTTCTCATGAACAAAAATTGTGCCACCTCCTGTTGAGGAGGACAGTAATGCTCAGCCATAGACCTGGCTCAGTTTATTTGTGAGAAAATCTTTAAAAAATGATATTTGAAAATTACTTTTGTTTGCTCCTTATAGAATCAGGGCCTGAAAATCCAACATAAACACAATCACTTACATTCACACAGCACACCAGCAGAGACTTGATGAGCTCTGTAAAATCAGAGCTCATTGTGATAGTTGGCATTATTTACAGCATTTGGCAGACACTTTTATCCAAAGTGACTTCCATTCCCTAACTACAGGGGACAGTCTCCCTGGAGCAACTTGGGGTTAAGAGTCTTGCTCAGGAACCCAGTGGTGGTCTGCTGAAGGTAGGATTCAAACTCATGACCTCTTACATATATGTTGTATGTATAAGTCCCTATATATAAAATACAATACAATGTATTTTTTCATATCATTGTATCTTTGATTCCAACACTAGGAATTGGACTTCTTAGTTCCTTAAAATAGACATCAACATAAGTGGCAGATTGTTCACACTGGTCCAGAGCTCCTTGCTATACATGGGTATCCTTACACAGCATCATTAAGCATTGTCTCTACAGCCCAGACACCAGCATGTCCCTCAGGGAACTCCGGTTCTCACGCCTTTTCCCTATCAACTCACTCTTTCCCTGCATCCGTAATTCATTGTTTGATTAGCTGTGGATCGGATTTCAGTTATCACGTGTCTGGGCATGCTGGAGAGAGAGGCAAAGAGCGTATTTCACCAGAGTGAAATACACAGCCTCATTAATTACTGGAGGAAAACCACAGCACCGGCACCAAGGAAAACACTGCAGGTACTGGCTTTATATTGAATAGATAGCACAAGCTGTGGACTCATTGGCCCATAGAGGCAGAGTACAAATGACTACCTAGCCGTACTGCAGAGGAAGAGGGCGTGTGCCTGGGCTGTGTGTGTCATATTATGCCCATTATGTGTAATATGTGAATGTCAACTGCTGAGATTTGTGGATAAGTGTGCACATGCGTCCTGAATGTGTATGTCAGTTTGTGTGTGTGTATGTGTGTGTATGTGTCTATGTAAGGCTGTATCTGAAGTCGTTGGTGATTGAGACCTCATTCCCCCCTTTTACGGATATTATTTTAGAAAAAATTATAAAATTGGTGCAACTACTATTTTATTTCAATGGGCTGTTGCAAGAACTTCAACATGTCTCTTAATGCAGACATAACAAAAGAAACAATTAGACTTCAGAAGAGCACTCTGTGATCTCTTTCTGCTGAACATCAATGTCTCCTCAATGTCCAGTGCAATAAGCTCCTTAGGGAATACATTTTGGAGAACCCAAGAACACACATTTGTATCTTGTCTATTATTGATATTGTATCCTGATTCTGCTATTTTTATATCAACCCTCCTTTGCCAGAAAACGCAGCAGGATGCCTACTTCCTGAGTACAGACTGAGGATCCTTTGCTTTTCCTACCTCAGAAAAATTTACAATTTTTAAATATTTAATTATCTTGCTGCTAGAATACACTAACACAATACTGTATTCACTCTCAGTACTATCACTCTTTTTTTGGACGCCCTGCATGCTGCCCTGTCCTGTAAGATTGCATTTTGTTAAAGCCTTCCTCTTAATTTTTTTTACACTCTGTGTAGTCTGGTCCTATCTGCACTCATGTAGCCTTGAGTTGTTTTTTGCTTTGTACCATTTCACTGTTTGTGATGTACACAGTTGAAACCTACTTCATTTTACTTGACTTGAATTAGCTTTGTGTAGTTAATCATGATTAATCTTAGTTGTTGTAAATTAATCGAAATGTATTACTATTTATTTCTTTTATATATTTAATAACAATATTTAATAGTAGAAACACAGGATACACTGACATCCAGTGTAAATAATAGTGGCAACCCAAAGACTGTATGTATCATATTTCATATATGCAGCCTGTGTATTATATACCACTGGCTGTATATCATAAATATAATAAACACAGCCAAAAAAAAAACTCCTCAGTGACTGCAATGTCTCACTCTCTTTATTACAGCTCCTGAATTTTATCATGTTGCAGTTGTCCATATGGTATCTGGACACTTTGTAGCTACCTGGAAATTGATTTGTGCTGGACATAAGTCATTTATTATTTATTATAATTTAATAATATATAGACTTTTCTACCTCAATATAAAATATCAGCCGATTAATGTAACATTTTAACATCTAACATTACAGTTTCATTTAATGCATGTGCCCGTCACTATGAACACACACACTGTTTCCCTTCTGCAAAAGTGTTGTTTTCTCTCTTTCTCTGTCTTTGTGCTAAAATTAGCTGCGAATGTGGCAGAGCAGATATCAGGTGGACAATAATGTGTCAGCAAGCTGCTGGAAATAGCTTACATAGAAGGGTCTTAACTGCCTCCTCATCACTAATGCTGTCTGTGCTCGGCATCGTCTACCAAACGGGACATGGGATCCAGCAGGGGTGACAGACTAAAGCCCTCATGAGAAGGCATGTGCACACACACACACATACACACACACACACATACACACACACACACACACACACAAACACAAATATACTCTTTGTGCATTCTAGAATTTATAACTACATTTAAAATTATTTTAATTAAGAAAAATATTGAGAATAAAACAAAACACAAAAAACTACAGACCTTTCATTTTTTGTTTATCCTACAAAGTCAGGACATTGTTAGTAAGATATTAAAAAATTAAACCTACACACAGGCCAGACTGATGTGCACTTGCTCACATTTCTATCTGAATGACACACACACACACACATCCACACCCCGAGACCACAGAGCTAATCAACACGTTCTTCGAGTTCTGTCCACTAAGCTCTGGCAAGGCACTTGAGTATGTACAGTAAGTCTCCGAGAATGAACAGGAATGAATAGTCTGATTGTGAAGGAGCAAAAACAGTCAATAATACGTGACAGGGGGATGGGGAGGGTTGACAGGCAGGGTGATTAAGAGATAGAATCCAGTCTCTGCAGGCAAACCAACACCTACAACTACTCCCTTGGAGCTACATTTATTTCTACAGAATCTGATTTACTTCACTGCAGCAGGAGTTTGTTCAGTGGCATGTTATTTTATTGTGCAGTGCAGGCGTGGAAATTTAAACTAGTTAAATTATTAGATTCAATCTAAATGGGTCTCAAAGCATGTCCTGATTCAGAAGCATTGCCTGCAGAAAGGTGAAGGGAGGTGATTAGGGCTCAGTGTTAAAGAATGTGTGAGCATCGAGGTGGAACCTGCAGGCTTCTGCTGAAAGGCCAGCACTACGCAGCTCCAGGGTAACGCTGCATAACAGCAATCCTGCCTCGCAGGGGCACTTGGTAAAAAGGGGCATACCTCATAGGCAGAGGTTGAAAAACTACATTGCCAGATTAAACTTGCAACCAGGAAATGTGAGCAAATATAGTAGGAATGCAATTTGGTCTCTGAAAATTTTGCCACAAAATTTCAGCTGAATTCAAAAGTAGGGCTGTGTCAATATGGCTATTTTTTCTTACCCAGTGTTGAACCAGTTCAGTCAAAAAGGAGAAAATCTAAAACACAATCCCGTGAAGGCTAACCTGTGCTTTCTCCCAGACATGTGAAACATCACCACCAACACATCCAAAGACAGACCAGAGTAGGGCCATCCGACACATCCAGAGAGAGAGCCAGGCCACTTACGCTATTTGGCCATGAATGGCTGTGGCATCACCTGAGACAGATGCTGCCCTTGGCGATTGGGCCAACACTTGGATGGTTGTGCCAATTCCAATTTTAATTTATGTTCACCTTTAATATAAAATATATAAGCAGAATATCTGCCATAACTACAAAAGCTGAGTGTTAAATGACACTAATGTCTGATCACCAGGTTACAGGAGATACATAAATACAGATTTGTAGGCTTTTAGGCTTAGGTCCCACCAATACTTCTCTGCCCCTCTCTGGGAAAAGCAGGTGCGGATGGTAATTTACAGCTTGACGATTTGCACTCAGTGTGCTCTCTGACAGCATGTGGATAAGTAGTACTGCTGCAGTGCTAACAGTGATGTAGTGTAACACACAGATGGAGTGGAGCATCGATGCAGAAACACCAAAGGCTTTGTAGTGTCAGGTGAAAATTAGCATAAGTCAGAAGATCTCTAATTAACGTATTTATTATGAGTATGTTTATTATTAGTATCAGTAATTCATTTCACTGCATGCAATTTTTGTATTCTGTTCATTTATTCATGCCCACTCACTCTCTAACTCACCCACTCACACATTCACTCACTCACTCACTCACTCACACTCACACACACTCACACACTCACCCACTCACTCACTAACTCACCCACTCACACATTCACTCACTCACTCACCCACTCACTCCCTAACTCACCCACTCATACATTCACTCACTCACTCACTCACTCACTCACTCTCTAACTCACCCACTCATACATTCACTCACCCACTCACTCACTCACTCACTCACCCACTCACACA
>JBBPCY010000002.1:2336816-2347076 GCA_037974405.1 Brachyalestes nurse | reverse complement strand
AGTAGTAGTAGTAGTAGTAGTAGTAGTAGTAGTAGTAGTAGTAGCAGTAGTAGTAGTAGTAGTAGCAGTAGTAGTAGGAATATCAATGTTTTTGTTGTTGTAGTAGTAACAGTATTAATATTATTATTATTATTATTAGTAGTAGTAGTAGTAGTAGTTTTATCAATAACCCAGTATGGAGAATCCAGTGGAAGTGTATCGTCACACCCGTAATGTATCGCAGTGTTCATTTGCCTTTTGTGTTTAAAATGCAGGAAATGTGTGTGGTCAGCGATTGAGAGCGGAGATGAATGAAACTGTGTGTTGCGATATTTATGCCGTGTGTCTGGGGAGTTTCCCGCTGTGTGAACAGACCCGTCTCCCTCCCCATTCCACTGAATACCTCCTTCATGAACTCTGATACACGAGCTGCCTCAATCTCCTCACATCCCAGCGTGCACTCTGAGTGGGCGTACGGGATCTGCAGAGAGAGAGAGAGGGAAAGAGACGGGGGAGGAAGTGAGAGAAAGGGAGAGGACGGAAGATAGAGAGAGGGGTTGGGGTGAGAATGAGCGAGAATGACAAGGGAGGAGAGCGAGAGAGAGAGTGAGAAAGTGAGCAGACAAAGGATAAGTGAGAGGGAAGAGAAGGATGGAGAAAATGAGAGAACAAGGGAGACGAAGAGTGGGAGAGAGAACGAGTGGAAGGATAAAGAGCGAAGGACGTTGCAGAAAGCAAGAGGAAAAAAGCTGGGGTGTGAAAGCATGGATAGAGAAATAGTGAGCGAAGGATTGGAGAAAGAAGCATAATAGGGAGGATGAAAGAGGGAAAGAAGAAGAGCGAAAGAAAGCAAAAGAGAAATGGGGAAGAGAGAATGAGAAAATGAAGGAAAAGTGAGGGGGTGGCACCGAGGGTGACGAGGAAAAGAAAAATAGGGAAGGGAGAGAGTGATGGAAGAGAGAGAGAGAACAAAAAAGAATTGGGAACACAAGGAAAAGAGTGATTGGAGAGAGAAAGAGAAAATGAGAGAAAGACGGGGAGTAAATGAGAGAAAATGAGAGGATGTGCAATGGGGGGGTGGGGTGAGAATGAGTGAGAATGACAAGGAAAGAGAAGGAGAGGAGAGAGAGGTTTTGCAGACAAAGATGGAGAAAGAGCGGGAGGGAAGTGAGAGAGAGAGAAAGTGATGAGGAGAGAAAGAGTGGAGGAAGCGAGGGCCAAGAAGAAAAAGAGAAAGTACAGAGAGGAGAGAGAGAAGGGGAAGAAGAAACAGAGTGTAGGAAGAAGAGAGAAAGGAGAGCAAACGAGAAAAGAGAATCAGAAAATGAAGAGTGAGATCAAGAGAGGGAAGGAAGGAAAAGAGGGAGAGAAAAAAGAAATGAGTAAATGAGAAAGAAAGAGAAACAGAAGAAAGGGAGGAAGAAAACGAAAGAAAGAAAGAAAGAAAGAAAGAAAGAAATGAGGAAAGAAACTAAAAAATAGTAGTTTGGACCACAGTAAGAAAGAGAGAGAGAGAAAGAGCGAGTGGGCGAGTAAGGGAAAGAGAGGGCTGAGTGGTAAATGAGGGAGGAGAGAAATAAGGAGGAGAGAAAGAGAAAAAGAGAGGAGGAAGAAAGAGAAGAACAGAGTGAATAAAGAGAAAGAGGGATAGAGGCAGAGAGACAGAGAAAGAAAGAAACAGACAGAGAGAGATAGAGAAAGAGAGAGAGAGTTAGAAAGAAAGAAAGAAAGGATCTGGGCTGTGTTGGGGCTTGTTTGTGTCTCTGTAGGTTGAGCTGAATCAGTGCTGTGTAATTAAGGACCTTTTGTGTTAACGTGAGCTGAGGGCCTTTGGCTATGAGCTCAGGTTAATACTGTGTTTGAGAGTGTGTGTGTGTGTGTGTGTATGTGAGAGTGTGTGAGTGTGTATGTGAGAGTGTGTATATATAAGTGTGTGTGTGTGTGTGTGTGTGTGTTACTGTGAGCAGCTGGAGGATGTGTCCTCAGGTTGCTACTCGGACTGCGTTGGCTGGTTCTAATAGCAGAAAAGGCTGCGATCAGATCATATTGAGATCAGTGGCGTCTGTGCGCGAGTGTTTTGTGCTCGGAGGGTTTTTTTCTTCTCGGTAGGCGTATTGTTTGTGATTTAGCCGGGCTTTGTTGATGTCTTTAGCAGAAGTGGAGGGCACGCTAATAATAATACCACACAGCATGACTGGGGTGGGGAAACTTTGTGATGAGGTTTTGAGCGACTGCCTCTGTCTGTGTAGGTGAGAAGCCGCTGAATCTGCGGGTGACGGGGCAGCGGGCCGAGGGAGAAACGCCGCTGGGCAAGCAGCTGGCCAACGAGCTCAAGAGGCATCACCAGGCCAGCGTCGAGAGCAAAGCAGCAGCCGCCACAGGTTCGGACCGCCTTTCTGTACATTATCATACACAACAGGCCATTCAGTGTGATTTACAGAAATAGAGAATAGAATAAAATAGAATAAGGTAATGGGAGAGATAAAAGAAATAAAAGATGACATAAAAGATAATTGAAAGTGCAGTAGAAGTGTAAATATTTAGAAAAAGCTGGAGGAGAATAGTGCAGTTTTTAGAAGCTTTAGAAGTTTTTAGAAGCCACAGTTGGTGCAGATCTGATACTGAATGGCAGTTTGTTATATATATAAAATATGTCAAATAAAACAAGTTTCCTATATAAGATGAAAGAATCTGTGCATGTCTGACTCCTATTAACTGGTTATATGGTGATGGAGTCAAATTCTAGACAGTCCTGTAACTTGCACTCATTAAATGTTTAATCTCTTAACGCTTGTCTGGTGATCCACATTATATAGGCGGCCTTTTATAGGTCAGTAATGATGAATAAAAAATATGACATTTTCTGGCTAATAAATAGGGAACACACTGTAAATGTATTTGTTAGTAAAGAATAAAATTGATTTTTTAGTAAAGATTAAACAACATCATGAAAATAGTGTGTATAGTGCAGTTTGTGTATACACATGCATACATATATATAGAGGTTCATTCATCACATAGTGGACTGCTGTTTTTTGTTTAGAACAGCGGTGATTAAAAAGCGCTTATGCTCATGTACACCTATAAAACTAATATAGTTTATAACAACTAAATTATCTTTACAGAAGATCTTCCGTAAAGGTTTCGAACCTTGAAATGAGGCCATGCCACACGTTTCCTCACTCAGACTACACTCAGAGCCTCAGTCCTGGTTTATTTGATGCTCATGCGATGTTTTATCTCGTTATCTCATTCCAGAGAACGGCAGCGGAACAGACGCGGCTCCACGCGCCCTCAACCTCTCAGAAAAGAAAACCATCAAATCGGAGCCTGAAGATTCCAGATAGCAGAGCGGAAGGCCTTGTCCTACTGATTCCATAATGAACTCTGTTGTCTGTCAGTGAATACTAAAGGAGCACAACTACAGTAGAGCCTTAATAACCAACGTTGCCTCAGAATAGAGTTTCTTTCTCTCTTTTTTTTAGTCTTTTGTTTTGCCAAAGCACCTAGAGCCCTTATTTTCATCCCTGGATAGACTCACAGAATCTGTGTTGTCACTGACTGTACACGCAAACCGCTCCCTCTCTTTCTTTCTCTCACACTTTCTCTCCCTGCCCCCTTTCCTCTCGCTCCTTTTCTCACTTGCTCTCTCTCTCTCTCTGATCAGCGTGGACCGCAAAACGTCCGCTACTTGTACATACATTTGTTCATACATGGAAAATGTTGAGACGATGTTATTTAAATACAGTTTGTGTTGTGTGTGTATATATGAATGCATGTCAAATATTGTTGCGCCGGAACGGGCGGCAGCGACGTCATTGTCTCACCGCTTCGAGCTCACAGCAGGCTGCTGTCATCCGTTTGAGCCCTTCGGTGGAGTGTCTCTGTAAAGGCTCTGAGATCTTAGAGTGCGTGCCGTCCTCTGCCAGGGGTCACGGAAGTCTTTCTACGGTGCTACGGTCCAGGTGACCCTCAGAGGGCGAGGACGATGCTATAAGTCGTAGTGAAAACCACATACACGCCTCCGTGTCTCCGTGCCAGACTGTAACGTGCTGTTACTCCATTGAGAAGAAGCACAGGATTCATAATTCAGCTTATTGACTACTTACCAAGGGGCGATGTTCGAGAGACGAGCATCTCTCATAACAAGCTTGACGTACGGAGCTCATCAATAGTGTGAATAGTTTGATTACAGTAAATAGTATGAAGTAGATACTAATTGTGAGTTTAGTGGCCAAACCCGGAACAGATTCTTTCATCTATGAAACTGGTTTTCTTTTCTGGGAGGAAAATGTCCCGTTTTACAGTGTTTTGACCATCTCAAAACAAGAAAAGGTGTTTTACAACCTGGCAGCTTCCACGGCTGACGGCAGAACGCACAAAGCGTAGTGTGTGAGGGTGGGGGTGGGGGTGGGGTTTTAAGGGTTTTTTTCTTAAGACTGACACTTCAGGGCAGCATCACTGCACCATGGAAACCATTCATCTGTTGTGATATGTAATACCAAGTATTTAGTAGTAGAGCAATACCGAATAGCTGTTGTTACTAAACCCAGTGAAACGTGTCTAGTCGTCGCAGTCCCTGGGCTGTTCACTGTACAGTACTGTATTTGTACCCTCCGTTTCAGTAGTGTAGAAATAGTCCTAGGTTCAGCTGATGTACAAATGTTTATGGAACTGATATGCACTAGTGTTTTATTCTAAACGCGTTTTTAGGATTTGCATCCTTTTACTCAACATTTCCCGTGGTGAAACTTCTTCTCTCTCTTCTTTTCTTTCTTTTTTTTTTTTAATAGAGGTTGTACTGTGTGAACCGGCCGCTCAGGCCTTTAGTACCGTTCTTGTAGTTTTCAAATCCAACGTGACGTGCAGTAGGAGCGAAAAATCAGGTTTCCCACAGTCGTGAGTGTGTGTTCGTGTGTGTGTATGTGTGTGTGCGTGTGCGCCATATTGGTGTTGTTGAATACCTCTCTGTGAGAATAACCCCCTCTTCACGTCCTGACCCCCCCACCTCAGTGTTTTTTGGTCTGTTTTCCGAAAGGACGAAGTGGAGAAGTTTGTCTGTCCTTTATTTTTTTATGATTACTTTTAGAAAAAGAGAAAAAAAGACTAAAGACTAAAGTATGCAAAACCTTTGTTAATTTAAGTGCCATTTATAGTTTTTTTGAGTGTATGGTGAGCCTGAGCTGCAATGACAAGCAAAAGGTTCAAGTGGTAAATGATTAAAGTTTTGACGACTGTGTGCTAATTTACCTGCATGTTAAAGTTGTTCAGGTGTGTTATTTGTTTCAGCTGTTTTTGCCTTAGTTTGAAAACATTCCAGTGGTTGGGCATATTGGTGTGAGGATGCTGATTGGATCAGTCCTAGTCTCGGATGTCCTGTAGGTTGTATGCAAAAGTTTAGATACCCTCCATCAAATGTCTTTCTACGAGAAAATTAATAACCATCTATTGTTTTTTTACTTTACAATTTAATACATAATTACTGTTCGTTTCCTGAAATTAACTATCTGGACAAAACAATTACATTTTTTAAAATTCCATGCGAATGGTCACATTTTATATTTATTTTTTCCGCAAACAATAGAAATTTGCATGTTTAATTCCCCCCCCCCGTATTTAAGTTTTCCCCCTTTCTAATGTCATTCGACTGGGGGTGTTCACACTTTTGCATACGACTGTAAGGAATATCAGCAGTTAGCTCATCCCAGGTCAGCATTTTTACACAATACGTATACAGGCCCATAGTAAACTCTCCAGTCAGTTGAGTTTCCCCAGCAGTGGTAGCTTCTTTTGGACTCTTATTTATGTGTGTGTGTGTGTGTGTGTGTGTGTGTCTGTGTGTGTGCGTGTATGTGTGTATTCTTCAATGGAAAGTGGCAAACCTGGAGATAAACTCGAGGCATATGTCAAGAGTGTCAGATTTCTCAGAAAGATCGAGACGTTTCCATACTTTGGTGGAAAGAAACAAAAAGAACAGAGCTTTGATCTGATTAGTTATCGTTGACACCCGTGTGCGACTGCTGATGACCTATAAGTCAGAACGCGTGTGTAGACTCCTACCTGTGTCCTCTGCCTCTTTCTCGTCCTTTAAAAGAGGACTAGCTCGCTCGCCTTCGTGTAGAATAGAACAATGCATTTTGGACTGTGGGAAGGACGTCGCTTTTTTCCAGCCGGCTTTGTTCCCATCACTGTTGTCTTGAGTAAAGAATGCACCGTTAGGATATGCAGTAGTCACGCACCTCTTGTTTTGTAAACACTAATATATTTAATTTGTTATACAGCACACGAACATTAAACTCTATTTTTTGAGATCTGACTGTGGTGGTGCTTTTACTGCCCTCATTGTGACAAAGTGATGCCTCTTGCTCTCTTGTGTCTTGATGCCACTGTGCCAGCAAAGGGTCAATAACTCCAAACTCACCACGATAAACTCTGACACCTGTAGACATTTATGCTCACTTACAGTCGTACCTGCTAGTATTATCCATATAGGCATATTACACGAGATGCTGGTGGGAGCTGGTGTCCTGGTGGTTAGGGAGTTCACCCTGAGATCAGAAGGTTGTGGGGTTGAATCCCAGGACTGCTAGTGACACCTCTGAGGTTCTTGAGTAAGGTACCGTCCCACACACTGCTCCCCGGGCGCCCCTCATCGGTGGCAGCCCCCTGCTTCACTTGGTGAATGGGTTAAATACAGAGAAAGAAGTTCACACTGTGTGCCGTGCTGTTGTTTGTTCACAGGACTGTAAGGGGCCACTTTATACTAACCAGGGGGGTGGGGGGTGCTGGAGCCTAACCCAGTGGTCCCAGAACAAAAGGTGGATGGGTCACGAGTCCATCACAGGACAAACACACACACACACTCTCATCTAGGGCCAATTTGGCATCTCCAGTCCCCCCGGACATGCTCATCTTCACCGTGGGAGGAAACCAGAGCAGCTAGTATTTCTCCTGGAAATAAATTGGCACAGATGGTTCATAGGGCTTTCTTCACCTTCAGCAACTGATATCAGGAAAGCAGTTTGAACATCTAAATGAAACCCTGCCGTATACGAATCACAGACTAATTAGAAGATATAAAAAGCTACGTCTCTACTGATGAGCAGAAGGGGCAAGTCTAAAACCACCCACACTCTTAAAAATAAAGGTGTTTAATAAGGTTTCTCAAGCGATGCTGTAGAAGAACCAGTTCTTCCTAAAAGAATCTTTGGTGAACCACTTTGGATAAATGAGATGTGTCAGTGTGAAGAACCTTTTTAAAGTGGAATGTGAATGTTCCTGAAATTGTTTTGAACCTTGACTTAATACAAAGGTTCTAACCCATTTTATGAATCTTTACACGCGTTGTTAAAATGCTGTGATTCAAAGGTTGTGAAACCCGTTTTATAAACCCTTTTAAAGTGTAGTGTAAAGATTCTTAAAATGGTTTAGAACATCTTTGAAAGATTCTTCACACTGGAACATCTCCAGTGATTTCAAATACAGATTTAAGCCACAGTAAAGTGGCTTTTAGTTTCAGATTTATAAGTCTGTCCTTATCAAAAGTGACATGAGTGTGGTCTTTTATAAAATAAATAATTTTCCAAATGGTCAGATTTTGTATAAGGATCGTGGTGAGTCTAGAAACTCCTCCAGGACTGAGTTCCCTGTAGAAATTCAATGAACTTCATTTTTCTCAACCCCATCCAACACCTTTGGGATGAACTGGAACGGAGTTTGCGAGCCAGACCTTCTCACCAACATAAATGCTTTAGAGAATGAATTCCCACAGAAACTTCAAAATCTTGTGGAAAGTCTTCCAAGAAGAGTGGAAGCTGTTATAGCTGCAAAGGGGGACAAACTCCACATTAAAGTTTATGGATTTGAATGCAGTGGTATTAAAGTCCCTGTTGGTGTAATGGTCAGGCATCCCAATACTTTTGTCCAGATAGTGTGAAAGCAGTCTATGTGCAGAACCTACAGAACAAAAAAAGCTGCAAAAACGGAAACAAAAGTGTAATTCAGAAAATACTTAGATATAAAGTGCATGAGTCCTACAGAACACATGATGAACAATGTTTCAATCTTTCTCAATTATTTTATTCTTTATTTTCTGTTGCTTAAAATGACATTCTGTTGCCATTTAGAACAACAGTGCAGGACAGTGTGTGTATGTGTATGCACGCACGCGTGTGTGTGTGTGTGTGTGTGTGGGTCGCAGTGGTGTCTTCGCCTCTTATCATTTGCGTGTGCATCACATTTACACATATCGAAAGTGCTGAGATGACTCACACACACGCACACACACACGCACGCACACACACACACACGCATGCACACTCCTCCTCCTTCCCCCTCTTGCTGCACAGAATTCAAGCCCCACTTACTGCAAGTTCCACACTGTAAACCTCTTCTTGCAGCAGAAGTGTGTAAAGCAGCATTTTGGCACATTCAGTACTTTTTAGGATTTCCAACCTACACATAAAAATATATTAAACATACATATTATTAGTAAAGAGACATTACTTAATTATAGACAAAAACATACAATAATGCATGGCCATATCTTGCAGGAATGACTTACGTTTTCAAGGATTACTAAATCATGGCCACGACTTAACTATCATACCTTAATTTCCCATTAAATATCTTTTTCCCACACCTTACTAAGCTAAGGACATGCATTAGGATGCTGTTCCCATGCCTTAGTAAGTTATCTTTTATGAAGAAGGGATGTCACAAGTAGAGTTCTGTGCCTTATTTTGTCAACTTAGCAAATTTCTTTTTTACCACAAAATGATGCAGCAAGATTTTGTTCAAACGTTATGAATTACTTTCATTTCCGTGACATCTATGCTATGTTTCCGGTCAGTCCTTTATTGTTTTTTTTAATGGGGAATGAGGATTTCTCTCATAATTTATTGTAATGCGCACAGCTCACAGTTTACCCTGCCTGTAGATTAGCCTGACTGGCTCTGGCTGTGAGAAACGCTCACTGCCATATTGCAGCCTCTGAGAAGCTGATTCAAATATTACAAGTGAATTTTGTGCCATATACACATAACTCAGTAATAAAGAAACACAACACTTGAGAAACAGTACAGAGTGAAACCGATGAGAAATATCTGTCTGATTACTGTCAGAACTTGCAGATGATGTTGTTTTGGGAATATATAGACGTGACCAGAAGCTTTACTTAAACCCATTTAACTGCCAAAATGTCCATCAGTCGTTTTACCCCAGCGAAGATTGCACCCTTCTCTCCTCTGCTGCTGTTCTTCTGACTTACTTAGCGCAGCATTTAAATGAGCGCGGGACTTTTCACAGACTACAGTGCAGCTACGACCTGTGAAGTTTTGATAATGAACATCCTGTGAGCATGTTTTGTTCTGATGCATATCAGTGGAAACATTATTTTAATATGATTTGATAAGACTATGACGTCAATGACGTATAAGAGTCACATAGCCTATGTTGCGTCCAGTATCTTCTCAAATCTCTTGCCCTTCCATCACTGGAATTATGAGACTGAACAGTGTCTGAACAGATCAAATCTGAACAGATCTGAACAACAATGAAATCTGAACAGATTTTAACCAGATGTAGTTTGACATTTGGTTAGTTTTCATCTACTGTTTGATGAATACTGTGAGGGCGTATCAGATGAACCACTTCTTTATACACTTCCCATCTACACAATAGAAGTGAAAGGGGACTGGAACACTGTACAAACAATATTACATTGAAAATGTTCTTTACATTTTACCCAATTTGTTTCAGTTTGTCATAGCTCTTAAATGTTGGTACTCATTACTCAAAACATAGTGTGAAATCTACCCAAACAATCCCTCAGATGTATTGAGTAGATTCTATAGGTTGTTATTTACAGTGTAGGAGAGTGTCGGCTGTCTCTCTAGTGTGGAGAGAAGATGCAGGTCATGGAGCCAAACACACAGTGAGAACAAGAGACCGACAGGACTAATGGAAATCATTAAGGTAAAATATTATGTGAGCTTGAGCCTGTGGTGGCCTGGAACCCAGCGTCCCTGAGCCTCGACCCACCCACTGTCTCCCAGTCCTCAGCAACACTCAACCAGGACATGCCTCACACTCACTCCCCCCAAGTCATAATAATACCTTCTGCACATTTACTTTACATGACCATTCGCCATTTGCACAATGTCAACATGTATATCTTCTATTCCATTCAGGTAGATTTAGTCTATAGATTGTATACATTTTTGGATTTATATTGTTGTGTATATATATATATATATATATATACAACAATATAAATCCAAA
>JBBPCY010000002.1:2302795-2316974 GCA_037974405.1 Brachyalestes nurse | reverse complement strand
GTGCGTGAGTGCGTATGTGCGTGAGTGCGTATGTGCGTGAGTGCGTATGTGCGTGCGTGTGTATGTGCGTGCGTGTGTATGTGCGTGAGTGTGTATGTGCGTGCGTATGTGCGTGCGTGCGTATGTGCGTGAGTGCGTGTGTGCGTGAGTGTGTGTGTGCGTGAGTGTGTATGTGCGTGCGTGTGTATGTGCGTGCGTGTGTATGTGCGTGCGTGCGTGTGTGCTTGACTCACAGTGAATTTCCACTGTGACTGGGGCTCAGCTCCACTTTCCCCTATCAAGTGAGTGTGAGGTTTCCTGCACTGCAGTGAATTTCTGAACCTGCTGAGAGTGGAGGAGAGCTCTCTTTTTTTTTTTCCTTCTTTGGATCCTTCATTCCACGTTACACACTTAAGTGTGTCAGTACTGAGAGAGCGAGAGACAATGATAGTACTGTAGAGAGAGTAATGCAACACAACAGCCAAAGACATACTCATTCTTTTTTCCTTTTCATGGACTCAATTTTGTCATGTCCAAGTCCACTGTTTATATAATCAATGCTGGGAGAGTGAAGGAGTCACATGACGCGCTACCGCATCTTTCCGATCTCTGGTTAACACAATATCATTGGATAGTTTAACACATTTGGAGAACAACACTAACTGCCAATTCAGTTCCTTCAGCGAACAGACATTATTCTCGCTTGGATCTCTTGGACACTGTTCTCCAGGGATGACTGTGGCATCACCAGTGATCAAACTGTCAGTATATCAAAGATACAGACAATGTGTGGACAAATGGAGTCACTTTTTAACATTCTTTGTGACTTAGTAACTAGCTGAAGAGAAAGATTCTTTAGAGAAATTACTACAGAGGAGTTCAGCAACTCAGTCTTCTATTACACTGATCTCTTTGCTGGGCTTCTGGTGTGAAATATGTGCATAATTGGTTGACTTCAGGCTTTGAGCCACCTTGAGCCAAACGAACACTTTCAGTGATCCTTATAAACTGTGCAGGTTTCTGGAACTTTAATAGATGGACAGATCATCTTTCTTCTCTTATATTCTCTCTGTTGGTATTTTGATGATGATGTTGGGAGCTCTGTCTAACACACAATTCCAAATTCTCTCATACCTGTTCAGCTGGGTTGAGATTTGGTGACTTTGAAGACCACAGTACATGATTTGCATCATTTTCATTCTCATGAAACCATTCAGTGGTCCCTCACGTCCAATAAATGGGGGCACTGTAGAAGAGACCACTCTTCTGGAATAGGAATGTTTCATCATAAGATAAAGGTGATCAAGTGGAACTGATTTCTAGAGACTCTTCTCTCTAAGAGGACAAGTGGACCCGGCCCAAACCATGCCAGAAAAATGCCGCCAAAGCATTCCAGAGCCACTGGACCTCCTCACTGTAGGCCTCTGTTCTCTACACATGAAGCTGTATGCTTGTGGAGAATATGGTGAAGGATGAATTATCTGAGCATACCACTTTATCTTACATCTTTGTAGACCAGTGGTTAGTACCTCAGAGAACTGTCAGATGGTCATTCGTCTTTGTAATGAGGGGTTTCTGAACTGCAGCCCTACTATAATGTACTTCTGTGTAGTCGTGGGTGAATTGTTCTGGCTGACTGTCTGATCATGTCCTGCACTGACATTCTCAGTCACCTGAGGAACAGTTTCTCTTCTGCCTCACACTCACTGATTCTGTGCTTTCAACCTTGTCATCCAAGCTCCAGTAATGAACCCTCTTTTAAAGTCTTTTAACTAGCTGTTGTGATCCAAAATGGAGGTGAACTAGGCCTGCTTAGTATTTTTTTACATGTTAACTGCTGAATTGTATCGTATTGTATACTTGTCTGAAAGTGTCTGCACTTTCTCCACTCAGTTATTTAGGTTTTTCCTAGGTCACCTTTCTGTATGTAAAGAGGATCTTTGCCTTGGATGTACGCAAACCAGAATCTTGCACTTTAAGACCAGCATTCACCGAATAATGTGTCTTTAGCTGTGGGAGTCGAGGTTTAGTTTGTCTAAACTTACATTATTATACATAAGCTTAGTCATAAAAGTATTTTACAGTGAGTGACATTACATGATTATTTACTTCTTTCATTATACACTACATTTCCAAAGTCTGTACTTTTGACTTTTGACTTTTTGTTTCAATGTCTTCAAATGTTAGTAGCAAAAATATTATTTTATTAACAAAGCAAAATCATGCACATTAATTACTTTCTTTTACTCAAACCCTTAGATATGAAAAGGTAAGGGTGTATATACCATTGGTAGCCTGAAAAGTTGTGTGTACCTGAATTTGTGTGTATTAGGTCAAAGCATGTCTGAGTTAAATCCTTGTTGATGTCCTTTCATGTTCTCTTCCTACTAGGATCTGGTGTCCTTATTCAACTTCCACAACTACGACAACCTGCGGCACTTCGCCAAGAAGCTGGACCCTCGGCGTGAGGGCGGTGACCAGCGGGTGAGTGGACTCTTTCATTTGCCTCCCCACCTAGCCGTCCCTGCATGCCCCATCAACGCACTACACAGCGTCCTATACGAGTGACTACTCCCAAATCAAACCCTGCCGCCTCTTTCCTCCATTACCGCGGACTGACGGTTGAACATTGAGGCTCGAGCAGAGCAGAGGAAGCCTCTCCTTCCTGTCACGTGGCCGCTCTCAGCGGACTTGTGCTGCTATGCTAATCAACTACTGGTGAAGCCTCCCGCCCTCTACAGGACAGTGTTTAACACTACATGCCAAAAAATGTGAACCATTAGAATGTGCTGCCTAGTGACCAGTGTTGTCCACTTTAAACTATGACTCAGACTTCTCCGGAGCGCAAGCTGCCCCTTCAGACCTCACAGCTGCTCTTGATGTACTAGAGGTGTGAAATAACAAGAGGCACAGTTTCGCTCCATTCACACAGCATAGAACAGGAATGCTGCTCTAGATTATGGTTCAAACTGTAAATTGTAAGGTTGTGTACACTGGTTAGTATTGCTTTCTAGTTCAATAGAAAGAAATAGTTTGGAAAAATCCAGTTTACACTATTTTCACTTAGCAGGGGTGTCAAGCTCCAGTCCTGGAGGCCCAGTGTCCAGCACAGTCTGATGGTTCTCCTCCTCAAACACATTCACTAAACCTGACAATTAACTGGTGAAGTGAACCAGGTGTTTCTGAACAGGGAAATCACTAAAACATGCTGGACCACGCCCCTCCAGGACTGGAGTTCCACACCCCCTGACCTAGAGACAACCAATTAGCCAAGACATATTTGGTTGCTCCATATTTTGCTTCTTTAGTTTAGTTGGAGCTACAGATCTAATGCTAGCAGCACTAGTCAGTCACACTTTTCCATAAATGCACCCCCAAAATGTCTCTTAATCCACTCAGTCTGCATCCACCACTTCATTAGGGTAGTACAGACTTGTATATGGTTAAGGCCACATTATGACTTACTCTGAGCTATCAAATCAAACAAAATGTCAGCACTATGGCCAGCCTTTTCAGACACCAGGCCTGGAGACGGCTGGTCTTGGCCTGGACAGTTACCAGAAAAACTGATTCTAGATCAGCAGCCCTGAGGCGGTTGTGCAAACAGACCATGTGGTCTAAAAAGGCTATCCACCACATTTGGCTACTCAGTGAAGATTTGTTTATTTTTATAGCTCAGACTGTGTCCTGTAAGTCATACTGTGTCCTGAACCACGTCCACAAGTCTGCTCCACTGTAATAAAGAGCTGGAAATGGCTTGAGTGGATTGAAAGAAGTTTTGGTGATGTGGGAAAATTGTGTGAATTTGATGTTTTACCAAACTGTTTCTTGAAGGTAGGATTGTGCTGAAGTAATCTTGTTCAGTCTGTACTTCTTTAACTTACTAACCCAGTGCTTTAACTTAACATGCTGCATGTAGAAGGCTTTGGTCATTATAACCTAAAACAATGATCACAAACAGCACTCCCTCTCAATTATTTGTTACGAAAACTCTGCAAAAGAGGGTCCAGAAAGCTGCTCTGCATGAAGCACCATGCCCTGACTCTGCATGCCCAGCAGCACATTTCCTCTTAACAAGCAGCGGAGATGAATTTTTGTCCGAATTAAACCTCTTCCGCAGGGGGTCGAGCTGTTTCAGTGGCTTTAATTTGTCAGGACTGAGGGTGTTCTGATCTGAAGGCTTTAATTCCTTTTGCGGACTTTCCATGTCATATCTTCATTTCATTCAAACAGTTATGTGAGTGAGTGTTGTGGCATGCAAGCAATCTAGTATGAAGGTGGTCGAATAGTGCAGTGGTGGCGGACGTCCACCGCACCCATGTTCGGAGGAATGTTTCTGTAGATAAGAGGCCGCTATCTGTACCTTGCTTTGTTTTTTGTTTGGTGTTAATGTTATGTTACTATACTTAGTACTGTGAAACTCTCTCACACACACACATACAAGCACCCACACACACAAACACACACACACATGCACAGACACGCAGCAGCCCTGCAGGCGAGCAAAACTAATGTGTTCTCCCCGTGTTGCTCAACACAGCAGCACACCTCCTTCGGACCGATGGATTACGAGAGCCTCCAGCAGGAGCTGGCTCTCAAAGACACTCTGTGGAAAAAAGTCTCACCCACTGAGTCCAATGAGGACAGTTCCACCACTGTAGTCTATAGGATGGAGAGTGTCGGGGAACGCAACTAAACGGACCTGCAGCGTCTGGATAAAGGCCGTTATAAACGCGGGGGCCCAGACAGCTTATTTTTGCTCAGCTCATCGTGTTTCTTTTGGTTTGTTTGTTTGATTTTTGTCTTGTTTGTGTGCTCCTCTAGCAGAAGCGTTGTTTTTTGTTTGCCCTCACTGAGGGAGACGCAGGGACAACTGCTCTGTTTCCGTTTCTGCCGTGTCTTACACTGCAGGAAACCAAAGCAAAAGAAGATGTGTGTTTCAGAAGTCAGGAACGTGTTGTTAATAAGGGTGAGCTGGAAGTGCATTGACAGGTCAAAGTGCAGTTAAAGGGCAAGGAGGATTGTTTTTCTCTTTTATTCCCTTCCTTTGTGTTTTTTTTTCATTATCTCAACCAGGCAAGTGTTAAAGGAATAATTTGGTCAATAATGCTAATGTTGCTGACAGTGAATGAAAGGGCTGATGATTAGTGTAGAATTGGTGGTAGAATTGGTAGCATCTTGTTTCCATTTGCTGTTAGCAGCATTGTCATGTTTGGCTGATTGAGCCATACATTTTAAAATGAAAAGTCAGGTATTTATGATCCAGAGTGGCTGCTGAGCACAGACTGAAGCTCTCTTTTTTTCACAGTATAGGCAAAAAAAAAGCATTTATTCAGTTCTGAAACTCCACCCCGTCTGTCTGGGTCACACTATGATGTCAAGAAGTCACTGTGAATCGCATTCATGAGCTTTTGAGTTCAAACACCCACACACGCCCGAACACGCTCCCCCGGGACTCCCCTCCGAGTGCGTATTGATCAGTGGGCTGTCAGGAGGTGTGGTGACGCAGGTTTGTACGACCTTCAGTCGTACTCGGTCGTGACTGGCTCGATAGCCTCAGATGCTTCAGCTTGCCACCATTAAACCTTTTTCCTCCAATTAGCTCATCTCTAACCAACAGCTGCTTAAGTGGCTATTATATCAGTTACAAACAATAAAGTAAAATGATTCTTATCTGCACAAGTCTAGTGCATAATAATTATTATTATAAAAACATAATAATAATAATAATTATTATTGTGTCTGTCAGTCTTTGTGTATATAAAGCTAAGATTAAGGGCTGGTTACTCATAAAGAGAGTGAGACTGTAGCAGGTGTATCATATTTGCCATGTTTTAATGCTTTGCCAAGCTGAAATGCTTTAAAAAAAGACAAACTCATGCCAGCCTTGGAGGCTTAAACAGTCTTTGGCGCCCCCTGCTGTCTCACAGCTGACTCAAGACTCTCACTCATGAGTTGGTAGGTTGAATCAGGCCTATTTTAACTCCCTATAGTCTTAATGCTCTTTTTGCAGTGCGCTTTGTGTGGAGAAGCGATCAGGCACTGTTCAGCAGCCATCCAGAGTCATGGCATAAAATATTTCTCGCCCGATATTTGCCCTTAATGCTGACCTTGCCCCATTTGCACATGTACATATTTCAGCTGAGGCCTTAGATCTTTTGCTGCTGAGCTGTTTCGGAGCCTATCCTGGTGTGCTGCCGCTGCATAACGTTTCGTTAAAAGAGGATCATTAGTCATTCCTCTGTCTTGCTTCATTGATTAAAGCCTCAATCAGGATTCACCACAGCCCCCAAAGACTAGTGAACATACATCTGTATGTTTTAGTGGAGGGGTTGTCTTTTCGGCACCCTGTGTTAGCGCAGTATCCAGTTCTGGGATATTTGCGGCAGTGATTTCTGATTGAGCCTTTAGTTTTTAATCATGTCTGTTGCAAGACGTTTATTTCAAACATTGTTTTCTTTCAAGAAAACAACAGAATTTGTAGTCAGTGCAGTTTCGGCCTGTTTTTAAAAAATATTGAACTTAGAAAAAAGTCCAAACAACCAATTTTGGTGTTTTCATAGTTTCTGTAAAATAAATAAGAAATGAACTGTATTAAAAATGTTAAAATATTTTGTGATTTCTTGCAACAGGAATGACGTGAATATTGCTTTTATTGTTTTATTGTTTCTGTCATTGCCTCTTTGTTACTTTCACGTGTATAAATGGCTAGGCCTCATTTCTTAAGTTATATGTAGAGCATGTATGTTGGTGTGTATGTATTATATATTGTTCCTTGTTATTTTTTCATCGTTTTGTACACGTTCACAAGCTCGGCGGCCCCTGAGGAATCAGGGCGTGTCGTAAGGATGATTTTTTTTTTCTTCTTTCCCCTTTTGTTACCATTTGTCATTTACTCTTTTTATCTCCATGTAAACTGACTGGATTGGATGCGTGTGTATTTTCTGTGCTGCCGCAGTTTCTCTGAGCCTGTCCGGCGCTCTTGTCGCCGGTTGGGCTTCCGATGTGAAAAGATGAACGGAAGCAGGACGTGATAATTACTTGAACAATGAAGGGAATCTAAATCTTTCTCTGTATTACTAATGTGACTACTCCTGTTCGAACTGTAAGAAAACAGCCATGCTGAGGAGGTCTTGGCTTGCAGTAGCAGTATTTATTCAGAAATGCTTTCAGGTGTTAAAATATTCAAAAAATAAAAAGAATTCTGTAGTGCTTCAAATACAGTGTTGCTTTCACTGCTTTTTTTTTTTTTTTTGTTCACATTCACTGTCTCGCTGGTAATTCACATTTTTTTTGTATCATTTCAATAAATTTATTTAATCCCATTTCTGTCACTCCATGTCTCTTTCATTTTTTTTTCTTATATTTGTTTGCATCTCATACATTTGCATTTCTTACATGTCCCTGTCTCTTAATGACATCTTACTAACAGTGTTGCAGCGAACTGTCTTCTGACAAGACAGCGATAATTACAATGGACACATACAAGCAAACAAATATTATCACAACCACGAGAAATAACCTGGCTCATGTTGCTATGCATCGTCTTGTTATACACAAATAAATAAAGAAGCTAAAATCATTTGTGTGTGTTTAAGTGTCTGTGCTAAAGATCTTTGCCTTCTTACTGCGTCACTGCATGGCTGAGACTCAGTACATCAGTCCAGTCTGAACAATGCTCCCCTTATCCCATGTAGAAATTAAATATAGCCAATACAGCTGATGAGCTGAGGCATGTTTGATGTCTGTACTTTATTTTAGCTTTGCACTGGGGTTAAATTAGTTCTGCCAATAAAGCAAACGGGTCATTGATACTTTATGCAGCATCAGTTGGTAACAATATAGCAAATCACCTTGTATCGGTACACGTGTTCAATCTAACAGTATTTTCAGCAGACTGGAACAAATTAAGGATTCAAATTAAGGCTGACTTTGCTGTATGAAGTAGGATACACATTTAAAAGGCCCACAGTGATGGCAGACGCTCCCTTCTCTGAGATATTACCTCAAAACTGAGAGGATGGAGTGTTATGGTAGTTCGGCATGAACATATTGGACTAATTTAATCAACAGAGCATGAGAGAGAGTGGATTGTCACAAATAAATAACATTATTTGTGAAAACACACAGCTTGAATTGTTTTATTGCTTTTCAACAAAATAAAATAATAAGAAAGAAAATGTCAAATTCAAATGTGCTTTCACACCAGCAGTTCCCTCCATGAGAAAAGTGAAGCCTTTTGCTGCAGTTTTGGCCAGATTCTCCTGAAAGTTGTTTTGTTCAGTCAGTCTGCAGAGCATTTCACTGTTTGCTGATTTGTGTTCTGGTGAACTCCAGTATGTTTAGCATTAGTTGTTCTGCTGTTACAGGTATTGTGTGGGGCATTATTATCGCATTATTATTTTGGTGCTTTTTTGCACGCAGTAGACTTTCATTTGGAGTTGGTCCCTCTTTGCAGCTGCTATAATGTTCTGGACTCTGAGGGGAACTTGTTTTTCTATAACAAACTAGATAAAGCATGAATGCCCTGCAGAGGCAAATAGCTTTGGTTTCATATTTGATTTGATTACATTAATGTTTAAGTTTTTGACTATAACTGTAACTGTGTAAAGAAGAACACTGCGTATTTGCAAACAACTTGTTATTGCACTTTCGTTCATATAGCAGTACTTTAAAAAAGTGAGCAATACATTATTCATTATTTAACTTAACGAATAACAATGCGACTAATCACAATTACTCGCAGAAAGCCATGCAATTAATTGCAATTTTAAAACATTTGTAATTGTTGCCCAGCACTAATAATAATACAATAATAATAAAGCTCTAATAAACTGAAAATTGACTGTCAGTCACTCTAGGTTTGGGGTTAGGGGTTGGATTAGGATTTTGCCGCAAACTGTACCAAATTCTGAATTGTGTAAACTGTTATACTCCTAATTGCCCTTGTGCATCCCTAAACCATCTCACACTTCCATCATTTGTAGCTGTATTATCCTCATAGCTGCAGTACAACGCTAAAGAGGCAAACCTCAGACTTCACACTAAAGGTTATAAAGATGAATATATAGGTATAGTAGCGTAGCTAGAAGCAGGACCCTGCAGGGCTCTGGTTGAACAGCCTGGCTGATCTGTTGTTCAGACCTGGTGAGTAAAAACCTCCAGAAATGCTTCACCCAAAAATGCTGAAACTAACAATGAATGAACGTTTGAGCATCATCTCATACTAACTGACCTCTAGATTCTTTGCACTGTGAATATTTTTATTAGAAATATTTTCTCATATATTCTCATATTTACTGTTGGCATTTAGGTACTATTGAGTTGACAAACAGGAAGGTCCTGGGTTTGATTCCTGGCCAG
This sequence comes from Brachyalestes nurse, assembly GCA_037974405.1. NCBI lineage: Eukaryota > Metazoa > Chordata > Actinopteri > Characiformes > Alestidae > Brachyalestes > Brachyalestes nurse. The sequence continues at coordinate 2,307,632 of JBBPCY010000002.1, read as the reverse complement.
GTTTGCATGTTCTTCTGCGACTGCATTGGTTTCTGCTCCGGGTTCCTCCCACAGTCCAAACAGATGCATGTCAGATGATTTGGAGATGTTAAATTGCCCTTGGTGTGACTGCTGGTTCCTGTGATGGACTGGTGACCTGTCCAGTGTGTTTCTCTTTATTTCCCCCATTATTATAGTTATTTTGCTGTTTGAATTGTTGGGTTATTTGGCTTGGTGCTGTTTATTGATTGTTTTGTGGTTTATTTTGTCGCCTGATCTTTGTTTTCTTGTTTCGTATGTACTTAAGCAAGGTGTGGGGGGTGGAAACTCACTGGTGAAGCTGCTGTAATCGCTGTCACATGCATGAAGGTTGGTCTTAAATAATGTGTGTTTATCCCACTCCCCTCACATTCTGTGTTCTTGTTAACTAGTTGTTCCCAGTCCTACTGCAGGCCTGTGTGTGTGTGTGTGTGTGTGTGTGTGTGTGTGTAGAGAATGTGTTTGGTGTGTGTGGACTTTGAATGTGACTATTTAAGACTTGTTGCTGCTGCTGAGCTGCATTGGGTTTGAAACCAGAGGGAGAAAATGAAGTTGGTATTAGTTAGGAAGATGTAATTTAAGGTGTGTTATAATTAAAACACCTCTCTCAGATTAGCACTGCGGTTATTGATCCATCAATTCAGCTCTTCCGTCCTAATACAAATACCTATATCCAACTTTTGTGAGAATAAGTACACATTCTATACAGAGATTGTCTGCACATTTAAAAGTGTAGTTACTGTACATTTGCCAAATTTAACACAGTATGAAAGTGGCCTGTACACGTTTTACATTTTACGAGATTTTGCTGTTATACTTAACTCAGCAAATGATAGAAATTGTGCAATAACGTACAGAAAAATGTCTCTGATGTAGAGCATGTGTGCTTATTTTCATTTGATTAATGATTTTTCAAATGTTTGCTTTTGATGGTATGTTAAAATAAATACAGTCATTTTTGGGTTCAGTTGTAGATTTATTGTTATAGAAGATAGATTGTAAATTAATGTATTTGGAATTTTACAACAACTGTGACTAAGAAATGGTTTCAAATATGGTTTATATGATTGTTTAGGCCAGAAGATATGTCTGTATCAATCCAGTATATCGAATTAGTGTATTGATAAATGTGATTATTGGCCTAAAATTGAGTTTTATTCCGTTTGAGCGCCAGGGTCACCAGCCTTTTCTGGTGTGGCTGCAGGCTTTCAGCTCAAGCAAGAAACACAACTGGTTCCACTTTTGTAAAGGACCTGTCCAGCAAAAGAAGTCATCATTTACCAAAGATGCAGTCAAGCCAAGATCCATTTTTGCTTCTTAATCTAGAACTGGAGCTGTGAAGCTAACAAAGTGGTCAATAGTCACCCAGATCTTTTCTGTAAAAACATCCCCCAAGCTTCTCTCAGTCCACTCAAACCACTTCCAGCTCTTTGTTAAGGTGGTGTTTGGATTGTGGTTTCGGATTTTTCTGGAATTGTTGTGGCAAAAACTGATTCTAGATCAGCACTTCAACTCCTGAGGGAAGTTTTGTTCATTCTGTAGCTCACAGTAAGTCAAACCGTATCCTACACCACCTCCTGTCCATTTCACTCCACTCTTCCACTAACTGTGTGCTTCATGCTCAAGCAGAACACAACACTGAGACTCCCTCATTACAGGATCTCAGTTCCACAGAGGTGATGGAGTACTGGAACTGTTTTCACCAAACCTCAGTCCCGGTTCTCAGGTGAAATGCTCAGATAAGCACAAACAAACTGAAGCTGAATTCAGTCATGTTTTATTTCCATCCTTCATATTATCACTACGAAACAACCCCCCTTCATTATACCCCTAAAAATTTCCTCCATAAGGAAATCAAGGAAAATTAAGGGGAAAAGTGCACAGGTTAAGGCTGATTAAGGGTTAAAACTACTACATTTTCCCCTTACTTTTTCAAAACTGCCCCTTAAATAATAGAACCTCCTGAATTAACACCTTATCTTTAAGATTAAGGGGGTTCACGCTCATGCCTTAAATCCACTTTTAAGGTAGAATTAAGGAATCGGTTCACTTAAGGAATTCATTCAAATGAAGGGGTTTGGTGTATTTTTAGGGCTGAATTAAGGCAAGGTTAAGTACATTTTAAGTACTTTGTGTTTCGTAATCTTAGATACATTAAGAGTGACCCTCATTTACAATGTAGGTGACCATTCACAGTGCACAAAGAGATTAAAAGTATTAAAAAGGAATTTAACCAACTTATAACATAACCAACAGACCAAATAAAAAACAGCTAAAAAGTAAACAGTCAAGGCAAAAAAAACAAAATAAAAATAAACTAATAAATTAAACAAGGAAAATATAAGTATAAATAAACAAACTAAACTCTGACAGCCAAATCCAATGGTTTAATAAAGTGCTAGACTGGACGGGAAGAGGCTTGTCATCCTTGCCTGATGGAATTAATTGCTGATATAAAGGCTGTTGTAACCAAAAATGAGAAAAGACAGTTATTCAGAGAGTATTAGAGTTTAGCTTTATTACTTTTCTGTTACAAAGCATATCTCGCTTGCAGTTTGTGTGGTGTTTTGTCCACACTGCAGTGAGGACCGCTCTCTGCTCCAGAACTTCTGACTGTGATAAACGCCCTTTCAGACATACTGCAACTATGTACCACTGAATTTGTGAAGCACATGTAATTTTACCTATTTCTTCAGCTCCCACACACATTAGAGCTAAAGGATAATTGTGTATGATTAGACTAAAGAAAGGTTTTATAATTACACTTGGGTTATTATGCTGGATTAAGCCTAATTGAGTTTGTTTGAGATATAATTAAATAAATAGTGCTTGGAGAACATTAGGATCTCTATTTTTGGGTTGTAATTAGCAGCATTTTGGACTTTGTAGAGAGAAAGACACTTTCTTTCTGTCTGGAGTCCTCTCTGGGGTGTGTGTGTGTGTGTGTATATGTGTGTGTTTGAGAGAGAGATAGCGCTTGTGTTTAGAGATGTGAGGCTTTTTTGTAGTTTTTTAAGGCCTTTTTTAAGTGTTTTTAAGTTTCAGCTTCATTTTTAAGTTAAATTGTCAAAGTTAAATTGGGAAGAGGAGGGACTCAGTCATTAATGAACTATGGCATAAAAGTAATCAAGAGAAAAACAATGGAATTGCACTGAGATGCTGTAACTGCTTATTTTAAGATTTTAAGCAGAAGACTTGTGGGACCTTATTGGGTTGGGGGTCGTTAAGCTTCACTTTTCAGACAGAAGTATTTGTTAAGTGTGAACATGATGAATTGATCAAAGAAGAAACCTTTATGTATTGATCTCGGGTTCATTTAACCCAGGTCAGTACAAAACACTTTCAAATGCGCTGAGAGTCCCATGAATCGCTGCTTATTGATTTTGAGCTCTGGTTTGACAGATGGTTTGTAGAAAAGCTGTCGCTGATTTACTACAGTAGATCAGTAAGGCCCCCAGAGAGAACTGTGGTACCATGATCTACTGGTATCAGATATTTCTTTTTTATTTTATTTTGTAATAAATAGCTACAATTTCCTGTTATCTGTTTAGCGTAAAAATCTGCATTTTTATCCCTTGTGTTGTTTTCTTAAGTTTTTAAAACCCATCTGTATCTTGTAATTCTTACATATTGTATAGTTAGATAATAATTGAATAAAATAATATTCAGTAAAGCACACACTCATTTTATGGCCAAAATAGTCTAAAACAGTCTTAGACTGTTTTCAAATTTACAAAAACAAGGAATGTGGAAATAAAGTTAAAAAAAAAAAGAAACGTTCTATTGTTCATATTTCACTGCTGTCTGCTATAACTGTTGTTCATCCAGTCACATTTGCAGTGCATTTAAAAAAAATAATAATTATGAATCCTAATACAGTGAACCGAATCAAACTGGGTGAAATCAGAGATTTTGTAATTCATGGAATTGTTTCCTACAGTACAGAGCCTATGATCCCGTAGGATCCCGTTCCAACACTTTCAGTCATTTTTCTATTAAGAAAAGACTCCAGCAGGGTTCTGTACTAAAGAATTCTAATCATTTTTAATCATTTTAAGATGTTTTTGTTTTCTGAAGCAGTTTCCTCTCTTCTTTTTTTTGTTCTGAAGGAAAGCAGAGTGTAGATTCTGCACCTGGAAGGCTCCAACTGCCGCAACCCTAAGCCCCCCACCCCCCCACCCCCTGCATTTCCATTGTGCACAAACTGCTCTTTTCCCTCCGTTACAGGTGAAGTCTGTCATCAACCTCCTCTTTGCGGCCTACACCGGAGACGTATCTGCGCTCAGAAGGTACGGGGGCGTTATCTTCTTATCAGTCCACCCACTCGCAGCACATTCAGCTCCAAATCCTGTTACAGCTCATCCACGGCCTGCGTGCTCACGCAAGTGTCATGTTTGGTGGAAAGTAGAGCTTCACTCCTACAGTCCTTTAATGGATTATCCGTCCCAGATCGATAACATTCTCTGCTTTTCTTTCGTTTTCGTGTGCTGTTTCTCTTTTTTGTGTTACTTTCTGTTATTATCTGTACTGGAACAGCACTATTATTACTGTAGTCCAGATATTCTGTCTCAGCACTTGATTACTATCACTAATGATTTGTTCTGTTAACTGTAATTGATATGGCACATGTCTACTCACACATTCAACATTTCAGCTGAAAGGGAAGGATTTGCACTAGATACTGGAACATTGCCATGAGAGTTTGACTGTATTCAGACACAAGAGCAATAGTGAGGTCAGGTCAGTGTTGTGCCAGTTCACGCTGAAAAAGAACTAGTTCAAAATACAGTTAATTCAAATAAAAATGAACTAGTTCGCG
>JBBPCY010000002.1:2289221-2302695 GCA_037974405.1 Brachyalestes nurse | reverse complement strand
CAAATCTAATATTACTCATAATTCAAAAAGTTGATGTGACTGGAAAAAAAACTGAAAGCAGATCTGAAATCAGCATGAAACACTGGTTTAGAAAATTGTGTTGTGGTTTCTGACGATTACAATTTTTTTTTGTTGACCTGTGTTATTAGTAATTTTACCAATAATTTAAATATAATTTTCAGTGATGCAATGCACTCCCAAATGCCATAGAAAAACACTCAAATTTTGTAATGGGTGGCGCGTTGGAGAACCATTTTTGTAAATTAAATGCAGAAGTTCTAGGAAAAACCATTAAAATATGGAGATTCTTTCAACCTTTAAAAGATTATTCATTTTTAAATATTGTTCTTCCGGAAGACAGATTGTGGTTCCTGGCCGGTGCAATGTCATCTTTATTATTGTGTGTATTCTAGTACATTTTTAAAAGTGTCTACCTTCTTTGTATATATTGTTTTGTCACTTGGCCCCCCCCAACGTTGCCACCCCACAAAGACAAGGCCAGCGTTATATACAGCCGTCTCTCATTGCCTTGGCTTAATTCGCTGGCCTGGATCATCAAGCCCAGATTAAAGCCAGTCCATTAAACAGGCTGGTTTGAAAAAGGCTCCAGAGAAAATGACCTGCGCAGGAATGTGACCCCACACAATGACTGCTGGGGCCATTCCAGGAAGCTTCTCCTCCTCTCTCTCTGGTCAGATGGCTCGTTACTCCTCATTTAAAACAGATCCTTTTTTATAACTGCAGAAATCACAGAAATGCTATGTGGATGAAAGCTTCTTTATTTCAATTTAAAGCGAGCGCGTGCACTATTGGTTCCTGGGCTGTTTGCTCTCCCTCCACAGAAGCGGAGTGTTAAGGTAAGGTCATTTGTGCGCAAAGAGATTAAGGAGCCAACCCTGCTCCAACGAGAACAATTACAAATATTGCCTTTTTAGAGTATGTCACATTAAACCATTGCATGATTTTTGTCTTTTGTGCAGCATATTGAAGTGCTATATTTATCTCTTTATAATACTAAAGGGTTACAGGTGGGAGGGAAAGCAAAGCCAAGAAGCTTGTCACTTCAAACAATGAACACTAGAATAAAAAAAAACTTTACAGATATACAAAAAAAAGATTCATACACAAGAAGACATGACAAATCATTTTCACAAATATTCACCAAGAAAAAAGGAGAGAATCCTACTAGTCTAATGAAAGAGTCCTGAAACAATCTCTCAAGAAGAGCTCAAGTGATCAATGCCTTATATGCTTTACTTTTCATTTTCTGGAGCAAATGTCAATGCTGAGGACCAACGGTGGGTCGTGACACCTACAGTTCTGTTAAGGCCAGCTGCCATTCGTCCAAAAGAAAAAAAAATACAAAGCAGTTAAGCGGGAAAGTGCTGAATCAGCATTCTGCCTCAGCGGCAGGATAATACCCTCCCTGTTCTGACATATGGCCGACTTGTGCTGCTCTCCAACCTCAACGTTATACAACTATTACAAAATGCCCCACATGTAACTGTCAGCTGCGGTTTCCAACAGGGAAGGTAATAGCACTGAGACCAAGTCTGCACTTTCTGGTTTGACTGGTTGTACGACACCTCGCACCAAACATGAGCTAAAATAAGTAGCAGTGTTTACTTTGTACTCAGTTTGGAGCTACAGGTCTGCTGTATCTGCCAGGTGGAAACACTGAATAAGACTTAATCAGAAGGGGGGGGGGGTGGAGAGATTTTTACAAATGAGCCGACGTTTCAGGGGAAGGGGGTTAAAGCTTAGACAGTCGGGTAGCTGATGCAGGACCACTAACATTAACTCCAACCACTTTGCTGGTGATGTGAGAAGGCAATGATTGGAACTCGTGCAAAACGTACTTAAAAATCTGGAAGGCCTGAAAGATGCATTGTTGAGCTTATGTAATGAAAGTCTAAATCACTTAAAGTGCTTGTGTAACAATCTTATGGGGGAAAAAAATACATAGAATCAACTAAAAATCAAAACGAAATCAAACATGAGCTACAGTGGTTGGGGCTGGAGGTTAAGACGCCTTTGTTGGGGTGTGAAGATCGGCGGGCCTCACATCAAGAGAAACGGCTATACATTATCAGTCCACACCAATAATCTGGAATGTATGAAGGCAGAAGAACGTTCTTATTCCCTCACTTTGTCCTGCTGAAAGATGAAAACCACTTTGGATATGTGTACAAAATGGTATATATATATATATATATATATGTATATATGTATATATATGTATGTATGTGAGTGCATAGCTTTTGCAACAACATATTAGCACCACCAAAGCTGACATACACATAATAGACTCGATATTCCTGAACGTCTATGGCCTTATTAAAGAGACATCACCCCTGGTCTGCAAAAAATAAAAGCAACATGAAACAAAGCCTAAACTGAACTTTAAGTAACAATACACTGCTAACATCTTACTGCAAATGTACATATTTATGCTATGCATTAACTACAAACAGACAATCAGGCAAAAATAAGGTTGAATAAATATCCCTGCGTGGTGGTACGAGTACAGTCACACAGGTCACATGCAAGGTCACACAGGTCACAGCAGCCTCGGCAGACTTGGTGTAGGACTACACACGGAACAGCAGCCAGGCTTGCTGGAGAACTAACGACTGAAGGCAGTTATGTGTCTGTTTTGTGTTTTCATTTCTCTTTTGCCTCCTGCAGCACCTCAAAAACATAAAGCATGCGAAACGCAAGCCGGTATAGAGAGGACCGAAAACTAGGCCTCTAATCTGAACTACAAGCTACACAGGATGCATCTGACTGCCTTGCTTGACTAATGAGATATAGGCCCTGGGTTAAATATGATAACATATACGGTCTCTGCAAGCATGTTAGTACAATATATGTCCCTTGCGCAGTGCCTCTGAGTACGAGAGTAGTATGAACGTTATCGTAGCGGGGTAGTGTCTCTTTAATGGCTTACACAGACAGAGCAAGTGAGGGGGGGTCTGCGTCCAATTTCTGCTCGGGCGAACAGCACAGGAAAAGCCGACTCCTGAGGGTCTTGAAGGCAAACCTGAAGTACATCATGTGCCCCATGGCGACGAAGGAGACGGAGATGATGACCAGCAGGCCGAATGCTTCTGGGTTAGGCGCCAGGATGACCATGACAAAGTGCAGGAGGTCGAGGAGGTAGTTCATGGAGTTCTGGACGCCGTTGATCACCCCGCGCTCGGCCTCTGCAACATTCTCCTGGATAAGTTGGGTCACGGTCAAGTCAAAAGACCAAAGACCTGAAAAAAGAGAGCAGGAGGAAATGATTCACCGGGTGTCATGCAGTTCTTTTACTGCCACATAAACACATTAGCAAGAGGACATGAGGACCGATTGGCATCAAAGGTTGACTTTACAGCTTTTGTGTCATACTAATATCCAATTACTGCTTCTTTCCTCCAATATTACAGTAATTAAGATAAAAAAACTACCTGCAGAAGCCAGTGGTTCAGCAAAAATGATTTTCAGTTTTGCACTTGTTGTATATAGCCGAGACACATCTAGTGTGTTAAAGTTGTTTCTTTAGTTTAGCACTGGAGATACTAGCTAATGTACAAGTAGTGAAAGCGTATGCCCTCTGATTAGTGTCATGCCGACTGCAGGCTTGTCTCTAATAAGTTGTTAAGTAATCTCAGATAGACCTGCTTATGCAGGTACCCACACACTGACACACTATTATTTATGCCAAAACAGAATCATCCAAAATGTGGTCTGTTTGGTCCATAAAGATGAAAAATGATGAAACCAAACATGTCTTAAATATCATTGGTATCCACTTACCAACTCTAGCAGCAATAACACCAGAAAAGAGTAGACTGACGGACAGGTAGGACTCGGTGTGGGGGACCTCTTCGGACAGCATGCTGGAGATGTTGACCAGGCCCTGAGCGCTGGTGGTGACCAAGCTGGCCATGGTGGGAGCCTCAGGCAGGGGGACGTCATTACCCAGCAGATGGCTGATCATGCTCTGGAAGGGAGACACGCTGAGATCGAAAGGGCTACCAGGGGCGAAGACCGACACCACACAGAGAATCAGGCAGGACAGCTGGGCCATTCCGGCGAGGAAGCCAGTCCGGATCAGGCCGCACTTCTTCCGCACCCAGGTGAAGGCCACTGTTCCACAGATCCCAGACACAGCTGAGGCGCCCATGAGGAGGCTGAGGATGGAGCCATTCAGGCCCTGCGTGTAGGCGTAGCCCGTGGTGATGCAGTCGAAGCCCAGCACGGTCATGTAGAGGAAGGCCAGGGACATGCCAGCGAAGAAAATGGACTGGTTATAGTAAGCCACCCAGCCATCTCGGAAAGTGCGGAGGGGTTCAGCCATCTGGTAGCAGCAGCCCTGGTTCTTCTCCTGATCAGATTTCACCACAACGCCTTCGTTCATCAACTGAGAACCTTCAGCCGGGCCTTCTGTGTTCTCCAATTCTGAGATGTAAAAAAAGACAAAAATGTTCAGAAATACAAAATAAACTGCTAAAAACATTGCAAAATAGAACATGTATCATGGCATACGTATCCTAGATATATATGCCTAGATATCACTTCCTTCTATTTTCTGACATGTGAGGGGAAAAAAAGAGCTGAGTCACAAGTCTATCATTCTATTTTGTGACTGGTTCATGTGAAACCACAAGAGCCACATTAATCAAACTTTAGAAAGCTAAATCTAGGATAAGCCCCCTATTATCTAATAAACGTTAACATGAAAGAGGGACCGGTTGAGACACAGATGTAAACAGTATAAATAACAGGACAGTGTATAAAGCTCACTTCCCTTAATATCTCAAAGTGAGAGTCTTATAAAGCCACAAGGAAAATAAACACTCATGATGAGTGTTTCAAATAAAGCGTTATCTTGCAATTGCTTCGAGTCTGTTTCATCAGCTGCTTGCTAAACAGCATTGTAAAAAAAGAGAAGAGGAATAATATGAAGAAGAAGAGCAAGAAGAAAGAAACCTTTCTGAATGTTCAGCTGCTTCAGCTCTTGATCATCAATGTGCTTCTGGCCTGCTTTGATGGCCAGCGCTGGGGTCTTCTGGTAGACCTTCCAGAGGAGGAAGTACTCCAGACACATGGAGCAGAGGTTCCAGCCAGAGATGAAACCGCAGCCCATGAAATGGGAACCAAAGGCCATGATCTGGCCCACCAGCATCGGAGCCAGAATATTGGTCAGCTGGTCGATTATTCTCACCGTGGCGTTCATGTCTAGGAAAAAAGGAGCAATAATGATTATCTTAGGCCTTCAAACCTGTCCGTGAAAATGTCATGTGAGCTGCACGTCCCTAGATTGCTTATGGCTCTATAAAACTTCAGGGCAATTGCATCTCCACAGGGTTACCGGGTTTGTCCTGGGCATGTTAATACTTTTCCCTGGGGGCAATAAGCACCGCAGAAGAACGAATGGAGTTAGTTCACCTGCTGGGCCTGTAGAACTTTACAGCTGGTTCCATCATCCTAACCATTCAGTAGATTAAATAACAGGAAATGTTGGATTATTGTCTCTCATGAGTTTTATTAGCCGGAGGAAACGAGAGTTATAAAGTAGTTGATTATAACTGGAATGCACAGATAAAAGCTCCTGCTTTGACACGTGTTTATCTAGTACTTTTCCTGTAAAAGCCCCTTAAGTCCGTACCTGCCAGGCGGCTCCGGTCATCTCCTGCCACCACGACCACCCAGTCCCTCTGAATAGTGATGGACATAGCAGTGCTGGCCAGGTTTGCGATGTTGGCGATGGTGATCACCATGATGTAGCACGTGGTCTGTAAGAAAACACAGCAAACATGTTACTAAACACCTGCTGCATTATGATTTTCTTTCTCAAACTTTTTCCTGGTTGAACCAAGACAGTGACAATCATTCAGATTTTCTTTTTCAAGCCTATAAAGTATGAATAAAAATGACAATAACACTTTACCGAAGGCTGTAATGCTTCATGAAAAACATCTATACAAGGCTATTTCCAATAAGGGATAGTTGTCCTAATGGCAGCTTGAGTCAATTCTGATGTCACTGCCCTTGGAAAAAGCCTGTTTCTGTAGGTTTATGCATTCGTTATGTGGCCTTTAAATACTGACATTCAGTGACAATAATATTTAAAAACTCTTTAGAAGAGCAGTGATTGTTTTTTTTTCACATTAATATTAATAAATATACTAAATAAAAAATAAATAATCCAAATAACCTCATACAGTAAATGGTGACTTTATGTACAGTACTGTATATCAACGTGTTCTTTGTATTACTTGTAGTTTCCATCAGAAACCTGGTTTGACTCAATCAGGCCTTCATAAATAAGTCAGGTGAGCATCGAGGAGGAATCTTGAACCAAACCTGTGTTCTCCTTACCAGCTCACACAATATCAACTACTTTTTTACAAACACAATGAATCCTGGTATGTTTTACTGCTTTCTTGTTTGTTTGCATTTATTCTAATGTTAAATGTGAAAGCAGAAAGACACTTTATCACATGCTGAGAAAAACAATTTGCATAGTTACCCAAAGACTTTTGCACAGAATTGTATCCCATGCCATAAAAGAACTCCCATTTTGTTTCTCTACTTTGCTAAATCATCACAAAACAATGCATTAATCATGAACTTGTTGCTGTCACGTAGCAGGTGGCCCTCAGTTAGCAGGCGTCAGCTTTCGGGTTATGTGGGAAGAGGCACACCCATAAAATGCAGACAATCTTGGAAAAAGGTTTGCCACTGTTACCTACCACTGGTAGAGCTAATAATAGTAACACACGGTCAGAAAGTGGTTATGAGGTTGTCCTGCAACCAAGGCAAGAGGATATTTAGAGGGATGAATGCTTTCACGCTTTATCGGGCTCAGTGCAGAACAAAAACAACAACAAGGTTACACACTGTTTGCCTTCTGAGCCCTCCTTTACTCCAGCAGTGAGACAGTGAGAAATATGGCTACACTGTTTTGTTGTTGGCGTTGTCGAGTTACAGCTGAGCCACACTGGAACACGTCTCCTTTACACACGAGACCCCTGCGCCCTGCTGACTGCGCACTCCAGAGCCCCTTCGCTCTCATTTTCCGTCAAATCCAGAGACGCACCAACACTCACAGGCCTCTTAAAAAACACAGGCCAGCACAGGCCTCTTAAAAACAGAATCAAACCCCTCCGCACCCCACTGCCAAACTATTTTGTAATATCCCAGAACATTCAGTAAAGGATCTAAATATCTCTAAATCTAAGCATCTGGTTTCATTTAACAGTAACTGAAGACCAATGTAACACAGAAAAGTAATGAAAAGTTGAGAAATACAGGATTGTGCACCAATTAAAACAAGATTTGGTGACAATTTCACCATTTAAACTCTCAGGGACTCTCATAACTGGCATGCACTACATTTATCTTAAGTACCAAATAAGTTACCAAATAATTCAAGGTGGTTAATATATATTAAGATTTGAGATTAATAACTGAGTAACAAGCACAAGGTTTACGGATGAAATGGTGTTTGGATGAACTGGTTCTTATGGGACTTAAATAAACAGATTTTATGCAAAAACAGTTGCTATGCATCATATTCATGCAATAAGCTTATTTTTTCCTTTGTTGGTGCACATCAGTATATATATAAAAAGGAATATTTCATTTAGGAAAGGGTTAGACACAGAACAGAGCTTCTCTGCTGCGAGAAAACCTTGCTTTTAAAAGAAAGGGCCCTCCAGAGGAGAAATATGTGTCATATTTTACAGCTTTGAGCTAATCATCAAAAGGTCCAGAGACAGTTGTTAGTCATGGGATCCAAAGTGAGACAATCAAACACAGAACACAGCTCAGTGACACAAAACTGGCAGCCTGATACACTCTGGCTGCAACATTTTACTGCTATGAATATGCCAAATACTCACAAGCAACCATCCGCTGTAAAGCACGGTAAGCTGTTCTTTGAACTGGAAAACCACCATCAGCAGGATCCCACACAGGATGACAGCACTGTTCTGGACCAGGAGGGAGGTCTGGGCCACTGTCATGAAAGGAAATCAACATTTTAGCTGCTATTAATATTAATTACACATTTTAGGATTGCAATTATTACTCTAGGGGTTTTCATTATAAGCTTGTCTACTTTAATTTGGCATTCTTTATTTTTATTTCGATTGCGACTATATTTTGGTATTGTTTCTGTGTGTCTTCGCAGTCAAAGCATTATCAATTTCCTCCAGGATCAATAAAGTTTTCTGATTCTGATTCTGAATAAAGCACAAGCGAGTGGATGTGTGTGAGTGGAATGAGAGGAAAGGTCAGGTTTTCACCTTTGAGTCGTGGGTTTTTGTCCACCCAGTCCCCTATTATGGCGCCTAATAAGAGGACGGATCCGGCAACCACCAGGCCATACACGGCGGTCAGAAGCAAACTGTTGCCATACAGCTCCACCAGAAACACGGCCACGGCGAAGTTCCACATACGGTCCCCCTGGAAGGCAGGAGAAGTGTAAAAAAAAAAGTAAAGTGTCCATTTGTCATGCATGAACACACAGAGTGAACAGTGTGAAATTCTTCACTGTATTTAAACCATTCGCCAAGGGAAGCAGCGGGCAGCCAGGAACACAGCACATGGGGAGCAGTGAGCGGGGGTATCTCGCTCAAGGAAACATCAGTGGTGCCACCAGCAGTACTGGGATTCAAACCTACGGTTTTCTGATTGCAGGGGCAACTCCCTAACCACTAGGCACCTTAGAAGGAGCAGTCATTATCTGTCGGTCAGCATCTGACATGTGGCCAGCTTGAGTAATTTTACTGTGAGCACCACTGGAAACTGGTTAGGCTTTTGAAACTGTCTGCATATTTTAAGATTTTCAGTGTTTTAGTCAAGTTTAGTCCGCGCAGCAGGAATATAGGGCAGCTCCAGAGGCATAATGTCAGCCTCAGTTACAGCAAAGCTTAGATGATAAATCAGCTGAAGCTGTGACTTTGACAATACCTGCAGAAACTGGTCAAACTGGGAAACGCACTTATGCATAGAAGAACATTTTTTTCTATTATATCAACACTAAAACCAGACTTACCCAGGTGGACAGGGCATGTCCAAGGTAGATGAGAAATTTTGCAGATGTGAAAAAATCCCTAACAGTATCTGGAAAAGGAATACAGCTGTGTCATTAAAAACAAAACAATTTATTTCAATTGCAAAAATGAAATAAAGCATTAACATACAGTTTCAATTTTACATTAGAATATGTCTCACCACAACACTTCTTCTTGGGTTTCGTGTTCTCCATGTCGTCCAAGTTTGTTGCGTATTTATTTATATATAATATATATATATTGTTATTTTTTTCCCAGTAAAGAATGATGTCTGTTCGTCGGAGCAAAAATAATCCTCAGCAAAGACAAAAAAAAAGATATTTCCTAGGAAACAAAGCGAATATTTCTCTTCTCTCCCTTCCAAACTTAGCTATCACTGTAGCTGAAGTTGGAAAGAAATAACCCCGTGTATGGGGTGTTGTTTTAAAGGACAAAAAAGAGAAAAAGGGAGGTTTTTCCTCCGTTAATTCCCTGCTTCGCTCCGGACGGTCTGCCCGATCCGAGCGCAGCTCCCTCTGTTTATGAACACGGAGCTCCCTCTGCGCATGCGCACCGGTAACGCTGGGGACATGGTCACGTGACACGGTGCCGAAAACTGGGCTGCTTTGTTTTTTAAGTGAGAAAAAAAATAAAAGCCCACCCATCCTCTCTATCTGTTGTTTTCTCAGGTCTTTTTCATAACCTCATAATATGCACAATGGTCTGCTTCAGACTTAACGCTCTTCCTCAAAATCTTAGAGACTCCTATTAGCAGCTGGTGGCGTAGTGGTTAGGAGCCTGTGAGTTCGAGGACTAGTGGCACCACTGAGCAAGGGACTGTCCCCACACACTGCTCCCCGGGCGCTGTGTTCCGGGTGGCCTGCTGTTTCACTTGTATGAATGGGTTAAACGGTAGAGAAAGAATTTCGTGCTGTTCATGTATGAAAATTTTACACTTTACAGAGTGAAGGATTTAGAGTCAGTGGTCTGTAAGCCTGAAGCCTTTTCGGCTGGTGTTCAGTTTGGTGGTAACCCTCCTCAAACACACTCACTTAACCTGGCAAATAACAGGTGAGTTTGAGCATTGGAATCACCAAACTGTGCTGGTGACCTGGTGGTCTCTGTGATCAGAAGGTAATGGGTTCCAGTTCCAAGACTGCTACTGGCACCACTGATGTACCCTTATGCAAGGTACCATCCACACACACTGCACCCAAGGTGCTGCATACATGGCTGCCCACTGCTTTTGGTGGACTAATGGTTAGTAAGTTGCCCCTGTGAACAGAATGTTGTGGGGTTGAGTCCCAAGACAGCCAGTGGCACCACTGAGGTCATTTGAAACAAGTGTTATGTGGCAAGTATGTAACAGACTTTATTTCATGCTGTTATGTTGCACTAATTTTGAATGTACTTGCAACATAACAGCATGAAATAAAGTCTGTTACACAAGGTATCCACTGCTTCTCTTGGTGAATGGGTTAAATGCAGAGAAAGAATTAAGGGGCCGCTTTACCTGACACTGGCTCTCCAGGACCACATTTCGGCACAGACTAATAAACCTGAACTGGACTGGAATTTATTATCATATAGTACAGCACTGGCTTGGACAAGTGGAGTTGATCAATGCTGCAGGCATGAATGTTGTAACTGAACGAAGGCCTTAATAGGATGCTGTTTGCAAACAGAGCTGGTGTGTACTCACATTCCTATATCGGAATCCCATATTCGCTGAGGTCATTGTGCCTCAGCCTCAGGCCTGGGCAGCCACAAGAATGTGTGGGTTTGTTCCAGTGACGTCACCTTACCTGTGTACCTGCTGTAAGCTTACAACCTACTTAAAGTCCTGTGTCGCCGTGACTCATGTGCGCAAGCTTGGCACGAAGAATACAGTTCCCTCTTTTCGCTTAATGCCACTGATAACCTTACAAAATGATCTGTTGTAACGCTGTAGGAAATTATATGATTTATATAGTGCTGTATGATACCACTATAATAACCTCTAATATTGTTGTATCCTATAATAAACATATTCTCTGAATCTACTAGATTGTCATGGAAATTCTGTAAACATTACCAAAGTGATAATAAGGAGTTTCCTTATTTTAAAAAAATATGAAAGAAGACCCTCTTTCTGTGTGTGTTTAGTCTTTCTCAGTGATGATTAAGTAGGTGAAAGGTCCTTCCATTTAGGCCTGTGGGCTGAAATGGAGGTTAAGTGGTTCAGCCTGAGAGCCACAAAACTCTGAAATGTTACTGACCTGTTATAAAAGTCATGTCAGTACATCACCTTCAAAGTGGATGAAATTTCATGTGGGAGGCCGATTGCAAGTTACTCCTCCCTCTCAGTCTTTCTCACTCTGTGTACACACTGGAAATGATTAAATGTGTTTTGGGGCTCAAATGCTCCCCCTCTCTCTGTTTGTGTCTTTCTCTCTCAGTACTTTTAGTGGGAAAACTATAAAAGTGCAATGGAAAAAACATTTGTAGAGCTAAAGCTCCCTTATATGTGTAATAAGCCCACTGCTACACAGTCCTTGGGAAAGCGCTGTGTGTACCCCTGCCCTACTCTTTTATTGATTCTCTACCTGGAAACACAGTTGCTTATCAGCCTCATAAACCTCAGACCTCTGGCTGAAAGAGCTGAGGTTATACTGAAGCAGAGAGGATTTTGACTGTCATATCTTATGAAATTGACAGTGGCGGTGGGTGTAGCTATTCATGAATCAGCATTTTCAGCTTCACGGTCTTAGACTTCATACTTGTAGACCCAGATAGGAAGCATTCACTGCATAGGCAAGGACATGAAATGTGAAGGTTTTCTTATTCTAACTGTTTCATGCCTAAGGTGAAAGTCGTAGTATGAACAGAGACTTTAAACCACGTTGCCACAAGTCTGAAATCTCTAAATTGTGTAAATGAAATCGATGGCTCAGAAAGAATAAACTAAGGAGGCTCCTACGTTGTTTTCAAGGAGTTCACAGAGTTTTTGCCATGTCAGCTCTTTTAGACACACTTTTTCACAGTAAATGACTAAAAAACTCAAAACCTTGCTTATCATTGTCTCCTTCATGCAGAAAGCTGTAACATGAGAGTAATTTGTTCCCATCCATCCATAAGCCAAGCTTTTTATTCTCAGGCACACATGGCTGTAGTGCTCGTAGTTGTGAGCAGAACTCTTGGAGCACTTACAGCGATTTCCTAACAGCTTGGCTTCGATTCCTCCTCACTCGGGTCCAGATCTCCTCTATTTAGGTCACTGGCAGCGTTTACTCTTACTAACATTTCGTTAAAAACAAAAAAAGCACTGAGATGTAAGGATCGTTTGATATGCATAGTCACTGCAAAGTACCCATACAACACAAGAAGACGTTTCCCCATTTATTTTTCGGTTTTATCTATTGCTATTTTATTACTTCTCCAAAAGTAACTGGTTAGATCCTGAAAGATAAACTGAACTATATGCTGAATACCTAACACTGACTGTGCTGACTCAGCAAGGCCTTGGAGAAGTAAATGTGTTTTGATCGGTTTGTGCTGACTATTGTGAAATCAGGAAACAGAATTCACATGACATTCACTATGTGTCCAAAAGTTTGTAGACACCTGTTTATCTGACATTGGATTACATACAATAGTCTTATCGTGTGAAATATCACTACCTATGTCACTTATGCATGCAATAACCGACTCAGTATAGAGAACAAATCCAAACCATTATTTGTGTTAACTAGTAAATTATTCAGCGCTAATTTTATTTATCCATAGTATTTTTATCCACCTTTCTTGAAGAATTTTGTGTACAGCATAGTGTATTTCATACTCAGCATTTTCAGAGTACTTTCTGCAGAGCTTTATTTTGACTTTCTATTATATTTTATATAGTTCTTGTCTCTGTGTCTGTGCAGTGCGTCTGTGCGGTTGTAACATTAGCGGTTTCCCATGGAATTAATAGTTTTCTGAATCTGGTTAACTCGAGTTGATTCCCGAAGGTCCTGGATCGAGCTCCTCTGCAGTTCCACGGCTCCACAGCCCAGTGCCTGGTGACTTAATACCCCTCTTGCTGAAGTTTGGTGTTGGACATGGTGTGCAGCTGCTCCAGAGCATCCAAGTTCTACTGTCAAAGCCTTTCTACGGAGATTTTATAAACTGTATGTGCTCTACTGAATGCCTGTGTCAGCAGTGGGTGTAATATATATATATGTATACACTACCAGTCAAAAGTTTGGACACACCTTCTCATTCATCGATTTCCTTTGTTTTTATTATTGTCTACATTGTAGATTAATATTGAAAACATCACCTGTTGCTCTGATGACAGCTTTGCACGTTTTTTAATCAGATTCATGAGGAATGGTATTTAATTAACAGGTGTTCTTCGTCAAGAGTTCATTAGTGGAATTTCTTGCCTTCTTAATGTGTTTGGG
>JBBPCY010000002.1:2257024-2270854 GCA_037974405.1 Brachyalestes nurse | reverse complement strand
ATTTTTATAACTACAGTCTGTTTTAGTCATGATGACGTCTTGTCGCAATTCTGCGACTTTGGCGCTTAAAGGGTTAATTAGCATTTCACAGTTTGCCTTTTGACTTAAATACTTTAGGTGAAATACAATTGACTAACTTTACCAACAAGTGGAAAGAAAACATGAAGAAATTTTCCATCATCTCTCTTCACAATACCAGTTCCCCAGAAACCATTTAGTGCTTTTAAGTTCTACTAAAAGCTTTCTCCCAATTGGTTTTCAATTACAGCAGTTAATATTGTTGCGACCAGTTATGACTCAGTAGTTAAGGTTAGTAAGACATTCAGTTAGTAAGACGATCTGTAGGAGATTTGTGAGTTTGACTACTCTACTTATTAGTTAATTTTTACCTATTAAGTAACTAACCAGAACTCCTTAAAAGTGGACAGCAGGTATTCAAGTGTTAATACTGCACTACTAATACAATTCTAATACAATATATCAAGTGTTCCCCAATAACTCAGGTATACATAGAGAACAGACATTAACAGTGACAAATTGGATACACAGAAAGGTAATTTGAAGGTTTGTTTGTCTGCTTTGTAATGTGACATGCTTGGCTGGCACATGCTCATGATTTTGGGATTCTGTCTTGGTGTTAACACGAGCAACGTTAAAAATTCAAACACGTATTATCTCCCCAGATTGTGGTTGAGATTGACACATGAGGTTGATTTAAGGTGTTACTTGTTTCATACTGTTCACTTTCCAGAAGCCCAGAGAAAAAAGATCTAAATATGTTTCAGTTACACTACTAGATAATACGAAAAACAATCGAGGGCCAAAAACATCACTGAGACACTGCAGTAAAAAAAATGTTTTTTGTGATCAAGTAAAGCTGAAGATGCAGATGAGGGTGCATGAGTTGGATGGTTTATTGTTGTCCATATGGAAACTGTGAAAGCAAAGTAAGGACACTAATAAGTAGAAAGCTAAACTGAAGATAGTGGAAGCAATACGAAACACCAGGAAAAAATGATACTAAACTAGGGTACTAAACCAGCAAAAAAACCTAGGGCTACTAAACTAGGGCTGCTAAAGAAAAAGACAAAAACAAGAGCTAAGGCTGCGTTTAACTCTGAAGTGGAATGTACACAAATTATACACAATTTATACCAAAGTTGCATAATTTTGTCCTCTCTGTACATTTGACAACAGAAAACACAGACATAAACAGAAATGGAAATGGTTAGCAACAAGCACAAGTACAGCTCTGGAAAAAAACAAGAGACCACTGCAGTTTTTTTTTTTTTAATCAGCATCTCTGTGAGTATGACAACCATTCCATTGCCGTGTCTGTTAAATTCCTAAACAAGCACCTCATTCTGCTTTATGAGGGACTGATTAGTGATCACCTGAATCAAATCTTATTTAATTAGGAAAAGTATAAAAACACTGCTGTAATCAACTGCAGTGTGAACAGATGGATGGCAAAACACTACTGGAAGTACGTCAAAGGTCATTATTTTGTTAGAGAGTGAACAAGAGATTTGTTTTCTTTGAATTATTCAAGTTCTGTAAGTCATTTCTCTTATTTTTGATGTTTTATCATTTCCTTTAAAATATGCTTTAAAGAACATTTTTTAATTTGGAAATTAGGAGAAATATTGTCAGCAGTCCTTAAAAATTAAGGCAAAACATTAGAACATTTTTGCAGTGGTCTCTTGTTTTTTTTCTATACTGTTGTTTTACTGGCATGCATGTAAAAGCATTTAAGTCAACTTTAAAACTTACATTCCCCCCTAGTCCATACACTCCATATATGGAAACTAAGTAGCAAAAAGAGCCCACTTTGAACTCATTACTCACAGAACCCAATGCATTTTCATACTTTCACCTATTTAGCCTACGAATTAACCCTATCGATTCACTTGGACTGCCTGAGTGTATTTTATCCATATGTGTGGATAATAGAATGGGGAAAAACATGTACTTCTATGTTAGCTGTGCTGATATGACCACTGTTGGGCGAGTTGAGCAAGTTCAAAACTGTAATGCGTTATTTATTACTTGTTACTGTCATTTCAAAGTAATTCATTACATTACAACATTACTGTATTTAAAATG
Organism: Brachyalestes nurse; assembly: GCA_037974405.1. Lineage (NCBI taxonomy): Eukaryota > Metazoa > Chordata > Actinopteri > Characiformes > Alestidae > Brachyalestes > Brachyalestes nurse. The sequence goes on along the minus strand of JBBPCY010000002.1, from coordinate 2,268,748 downwards.
TAAGGCATTACACTACTGTTGCATTACTTTAAGTTACTCTCACCAAAATAACTGGAAATATGGATTTGGCTCTAAATGTAGCTCATGATGCTCAGTTAGCTCATTACACAGCCAGTGGAAGGTGATGTTGTATCTGACTGAGCTGGGCTTATGGTTAAAAACAGTACTATCCGACGTTAGATCAGTTACAGGTTCACTCATTTCTCTATAAGAAGTGAAACATTTTGCGTTTCTCCTCTGCTGATCTTGCGCTGATTTGGGCGAATTTGTATTGTAGCGACCCTGCAGTGATGTTGATTAGTGTTCTGTAAGTTGAAACATGTTGATGGGATGAGCAGGTTGGGGTCAGGGTATGCGTGTGACAGAATGAAAGCGTGCATGTGTGTGTGGCTGAGGGAGAGAAGCTAGTTTTTTTTTGTTATTTTTCTGTTTTACTGTGGCGTGGTTACAGCCAACAGTAACCTGTTCTGTGCAATAATAAACAGTAGTTTACAGCATAACTGTGTCATCCCTTCCAACCATTCTGGTGACGCTACAGTATGAAGAAAAGAAAAAAAACATCACTTCATTCCGGGTTAAAAATGCATTGTAACACGTAAATTTGTACAGAGTAAAATATTACCCTTTTTTCTGTAATGCCTTACATTACCACATTATAGCGAAAAGCAATGCATTACAGTAATTTGTTACTTCTGTAATGCGTTACTCCCAACACTGGTTATGACATGCTAATGCTAAACTCAGGCCACCAGTTCCTTTGGTTTTTCCTAGTTAAGGATGGACTTCAGTCAAATGCACCATAAATTTGATGGGGAAAACATACAGTGAACACTCACTGGATGGGGAAATGCACATGACAGAGGAGACGTTCATGGCAAAGGAACAGAACTTGGAGACAAGAGAGAAGAAAGAGAGAGAGAGAAGGGTTGGACCTGTTTAGCGACTCTCTGAAACACTAGCACGCCTCGGTAATTTCCCCATTAGAGATCTTCTAACATCAACTGTGTACATGGGCAAATGATTTATTTTTTCTTGTTGATTATTTATGCTCATAATTATTAGGGATGATGCCCACGCCTGAGTGAGTGTTTTATTATTCATTTATTCAATATACTTTCATACACAGGAACTTGATTTAATTCAAATTGCACTGACCTGTTCAGCAGGGTTCGGTGTTTATGACTACATAATAAAGCCAGCTGTTTTTTGCATAACCCATTTCTATCCTTTTCAACTGTAGCAATCAAGACCTGCATAACTGAAATTAAATTGAGTAATTGTCTTGATTTTATCGCCTTGAGATTGGCCATTCAGTCTGCAAATAACTGCAACGAGTCCTGTTAAATAGCCTCGTCTGGGCTGATGGAGGATGCTTATCTCAACATGACATCAATGCTGTTTGAAATGCACGGGGAAATACAACATATGCCACTGTGATTAACTGAATAAAAATAGATACCTTGTTTTGTTCTGTCAATTAGAAGGGGAGAGCAGAGGAGGTGTGAGACGAAGGTGGGCTTCTCTTAACAATGCACATTCTATTCTTCATTTTAAATTGTCTGAAAATCAGTGATGGGAAAGAACACTTAGTAAGTAAAGAGTGTACACCCCAGTCCTTTGGTTTAATTACGACTGTAATTAAACATTAAAGTTAACAAATTTCCTATTTGATTGTGTTTTTGATTAAGTAGGTAGAGGTAGAATGAGTTGCCTAGAACTACGCTCAGTTTAGGCCCTACATGTCAGGTGAGCAGAAAGAACACCCCTACAGTAATGCAGGTTTCTGCTGCCGCCCATTTGGAGTTCTATTAGTATGCAAGTTTTACTCTAACATTAACATTTTTGCTATTCTAGATGTAAACAAGCACATCAGAAGCTTTTAAAGGACATCCTCAAGGTTTTGCCATAGGCAGGTGAACAGTGCTGGGTGAGGTGTTGGGCAAGGTTTTCCAATATTCTTGGAAACTTTTTTAGAACTTAAATGAAAGCATTTCTATTCCCCTCCAAACACTAGAAATGAGGGTCAGCTTGCAGAGACTAGTTAGATGATGATCTAGACATTGAAGGACCACCAACCAGGATACTTAAACAATGGCTAAAACCAAGTTTTCATCTGTTTTTTTGCATTTTAGTATTTGTGTTTCGTCTTAACATAGTCCTAGTATATATTTATATGGGAATTTACATGGTTGCAGTTTTTAAAAAAAGTGTTTTGTTACAATAAATAAATTAAATAAATTACACAGGTCAACAGGTCAAAATCATCAGAGATAAATTTATGTGAGGTTTTGTAGTGTTTTTCATGCTGATTTCAAATCTGTGTTTAGATTTTCCCGCACGTACAGTTTTTGTGATGAAGCTAGTTATATATTGCATGATAGTTGGTATAATTAGCATTTAATAATCATATGCTAAGCGTTTTTGAAGAAACAGTGGTAGCTGACTAACACTGATCATTATATCTATGCCACAGTGTGTGTCTATCTGACTTCACACTGAAAATATTGAAACAGTTACTGTATTGGTGCCTGCGGTTTAATAAAGTCAATTGTGTTGTGGTTTCTGATGATTACAAAAAAAAACAATTGTTGACCTGTGTTATGTTTTCCTCTTTAAAAAAGCAGTAACTGTGAAAAGTAATGGACAAATAACTGTTTCTGGCATGATAGATGGTATAGCAGTGCTGGTGGCGATTCTGAGCAGTACAAGGCCGATGCTCCAGTGTATGGCTGCGGCAGTGGTGTGTCAGATGACAGAGAACGCGGCCGTGTGTGAGGAGCTGGTGCGGTGCGGAGCCGTCCCCGTGCTGATTCAACTCCTCAGCAGCCAACAGCCTGAGCTCCACTCGCGCTGTGCTGTTATACTGGCAGACCTGGCGAGACACAGTGGCCAGTACCAGACCCTCATCGCCGATCTGGTGAGTCATCGACAGCTACCATAACTGCGTGTAGTCCATGGACCATATTTCATATTAACTGAACAATGTTTTCATACTTAATATTCCCTGATGTGTTCATGCCACAAACCATGTTCCATACTGATGCTTAAAAAAGCCTCAAAAAGATACATTTCATTCACATTTTATATGTGCATCTCTGTGCTTTCTTTTTAGTTTTGAATGGGGTAAAAGAATGGACATAATTGCGGTGCAGCTCATTGCTAACTGTTTTCTATGTAACTCTTTCAGGTCCTCTTATAACTCAGCGCTGACTGGCTTCTCTCTTACCCTCCTTACCAAGTTTTAATTCCCTGAATTTCCCACTTGTACAATATATATCCAACTGTATCAATAGGAATGCTTGAGACTTTTTACCAGAACCTTTTATTTTTCTTTTACATGTATGTATATGATAACATAGTGTCTGAAATATTTGCTCCCCTCACTGCTTTTACAAAATCATAATATTTGTTTGATCAGTGTATAACTGTGCAGACTATAGTCCATCTGTTGCTGCACAGTTGACCAGGTACTGTCTGGGTGGTGGCCCATTCTCATCATAGGAGTGATGTCTAAATAAATAGGCATTGGTGTCTTGATCCTTGATCAGTACTGTGGTAAATATGGATCTATGTCACAAAACAAGCAGTAGCATTAAAAGCACTGGCTTTTATCACAGTGTCATGATTGGCAGCTATTATGCAATATCTTTTTTCTGCCCCATATGTGTAGGGCGGGGTGGCGCTGGTGGTACAGCTCCTGAACTCTGAGCTCCATGATGTGCTTCAGAATGCTGTGAGGTGTGTCCGTGCTCTGTGTGTTGGCTGCCCCACAAACCAGTCAACATTTGCCCTGTCCGGAGGAATCCCACAGCTGGTTGATTTCCTCACTGTGGACTCTGGTACAGTATTTATTACAGGAGTGCGCATAAAAAAAGGCCCAAAACAGCGTCGTACTTCTTTAATATCTCATTTACAGCACCATTCAATGTCATTCAAAGGGTGGTCTTTGTACTGCTATATAATTATCGGAAATAAAACCACAAACGTGTAAGAAACTGAAAAATTAAGATGTTTTATTTCTCTCCAGAATGATGAACAAGGCCATTGATGACTCTGAAATTTTATAACCTTAAGAGTGAACTTACAGTAAAATGAACATTCAGAATCCCTCTGATTTTAAATATAGTAATGAAATCTTCAGGCTGGTAATGTGGCAAAAAGTTGTTATAAAATGATATTTACAGTGATGATGTGCCGTACTATTTTTATCCAATGGTATCTTGTCCTGCAGTTTTTGAAATATCTTTACGTATGCAGACACTCCAGAATGTTTGGTCTGTTTGGAAATTATGTGCTTGAATACAGCTTTTGATTGAGCATACAGTTTTCATGTCACTGTTTGTTACATAACAACACCCTAGCAACCACCTGGAATACCTTAGCAATCACATAGCAACAATCTAACTTCTAAAACACCATAGTAACCATTCCTCCCAAAAATAGTGAATACTTCGAAGAATACAGTTTGTAGTTTGGCTTAGTTATAATTGGATTAAAGTGATTTCATACTTTTGAAGTGTAGTGCATATTTACATCTTTCTGTATATAACAGAGTTCCTGCAGGAAGAGGCCTGTCTGGCTCTGGCTGAACTGGCCCGTGGCCACAAGGAGAACCAGGACCTGATCTGTGGTGCCGGTGCAGTGCGCCCCCTGGTGCAGGTGCTGCAGGCCAGAAAGAGGTCTGCCCAGGTCAATGCAGCCAGTGCCATTGAGGCCATAGCGTGCCAAAACCCTGCCATACAGGAATTCTTTCTGAAGAAGTCTGCTGCCAAATATCTTCTACGGCTCTTAAAGGTAACGCGATTACAGTTCGGATTTATGGTGACATTTAATCAAATTGCTCTTAAGGTTTATGGCAGGATTTGGAAGGATTTGTGGTCATCTGGTAGTATATTTTTCAGTGTTTGTGTGCCAATGTTTTATTTCTTCTGGGCCTTTCTGTTTTTTTTTGGTGTTCCAGATTACCAGAACAAAAGCTTCATACTTTAAAATTACCATCTAACAATTAACATGAGCTCTGAGGCAGTTAGATGGAAAATAATTAGTTCCACATCTGCAGATTAGTAATGCTAAAGATTCCTAAAAGATTAGCATTGATTATGTGATTAGTACAACATGATCATTAAATGATTACAAAAAACATGATTAAAAAACTACAGTTCCCATTAAGGTTTCATCACCTACTGTCAAGTTTTTTTTATTGTTTTCTGCGTGTTGAAACAATCTAGAATTTAATATTTGCACTGATACAGTCTTACACATCTGCAACTTCACACTGACTCTGAGTTTTTTCAAATCTCGACTTTTTTCAGCCTTTATTTCTTTATTTAATTTGAACACAGCCACCCTTTCCATTGCGTGAAGCTTTCGTGTTGAGTGAATCAATAGAAATGCTTCAGATTTACTTAGAGTAAAGCGGTTAAGGGGCCTTTATATATACAAAAAAACATTTATAAAGTAAAATTTTGAAATGTCTTCATATATAAGCGTCAACTTCACTTCGTATTTGTTGTAAAATTGTAAGCATGTAAACATACGTATTTATATTTACTGTATGTTATGTTAATGCAGTCCAGTCTAATCTGGTCTCTGTGTCTTTCCTATGTTCTTCAGGTATTCCAGCAGGAGGTCAGGGAGCAGGGGGCCACAGCTCTTTGGACGCTGGCAGGGCACACGCTTAAGCAGCAGAAGCGCATGGCCAAGCTCATCGGCTACAATTTAACCCTGGACATGCTCCTGTCCAGCTCGGACAAAATGCAATATGTAGGTAAGTTCGTTACAGCATTAGCTGTTCCAAAAAGGAAAAAAAAAAAAGGAAGTCACCCCGGGCAGCTCTTCTCATTGTCAGCATCTGGGGTGCTCATAAATGTAAAGTCAAACTTTCCCAGTGAAGCTGTCATCCAGCAGAGGAAAGGGGGAGGGATCTCGTGAGATTAACAAAATGAAGCACCAAACGCAGTAAAACCAGCACTCAATGACATGGTGTTGACAGCCACTGGATAAGCTGCGCTAAAGTTTGATTGATGGCGCGCTGGACGGCTGCCTGCTCGAGGTTTCTCTCTGCTACTGTGAGAAGGCTCAGGTCCAGCGGGTAGGCGGCCAGTGCTTCCTGTCTCGAGACGCTACCTTTCTGCTAGACTCATAATAACGCAGGCAGGCATGCGCTCAGGAATGCTTGGCCCCCGCTGGGATTCCCCATAACACTCCTCTTACAAAAAGATGCACTCTCGCCTCTTGGTTTTGCCATTAGTGTCCTCTATGCATATGACATGATTGCAGGCAATGATTCTACAACTAGGCTTTTCATGCCAGGAGTGCTTCCTCTTGTCCTTCTGTCTGGCGCTCGACTGTGATAGGTCTGTTTAAAAGCTTCTGTCTTGCAGCTGCTCCTCTAACTCCCTCTAGGCTCTTTTCAGGTTGAGTTGTCCTCACATTAGATTTGTGAAATACAGTGTTTGGAACGGGCCGTCCAGACCTTTTCCCACCTGAAGACAACAGACTGGTCTGCTGATTTTATTTGCAGGTTGCCAGGCAGTGATAGCCCTCAGCTGGGACAGCTGTACCCATCAGAAAGGACTTTGTAGGGAAAACGGGGTGCCACCACTGGTGCGGCTGCTGCGCGGGTCCCGGACTTCAGAGAGAACTCTTCTCAGCGTCATCAGGGCCCTCCGCACAATGTGCATCGGTAATGGAAGTAGGCCCACAATGTCGTAACCAACAATTATGACATTTTATAATCTCAATAAATCACGTCACATCATAGCTTGTATGGGTATATTGTCGGTATTTTCAAAAGATTTGGACCAATTATATAGAACCTATAAAATGAGTACAGCAACTGCACACAGCCTTCCCCAGCTGTACCTCTCTCTCTTTCCATATATATATATACCTCGATACCTTGAATTTTCTGGTAAATTTAAGTGTCCAGCTGAGAGTGGGAACAGTTTAAGCCACGGCAGGATGACTCCCTGCAGTGCTAGTGTTAGCCTTGTTAGCTAGCGGATGCAGTGCAGAATGCCAGTACTGTTACTGTACTTTAACACCAACTTGCAGGTTATGCTAGGTCCTGTTCCATGAAACAGGATCAAGGGAAAGTCTGGCTTACTTTCCCTTACTTTCCCTTGAAGTAAGCCAGACTTTCCCTTAATCCTGTTTCATGGAACAGGACCCAGGTCTCCGTGCTGTTTGTGTGTCTAGAGTGAAGTATCTCCACACATGTGATGTGTGTGTGTTCTCTGCTGCATGTCTCTCGTTTTGTTGTGTTTACATTCCTCTCGCGCCAACGGTACCATCCTTTTTATGAAGGGACTATAATAATTGGTTAAACCAAGTAAGGTGTGTCAGCATCAGCCAATCAGAGGCAGAGACTGCATTGTGTACACAAGCGAGGGCAGAGAGAGAGGAGAAAAAAAAAGACTTGACTAGTTGACTTTTGTGATTGTCCTCTAGTTTTTGCAGAAAGAAAAACCATCCTTTACATTTTTCTGCAGCAACAGCAGCTGTAAAAAAGTCATAAAACTACAAAAATATTATTAATGGACTTCAGGGGAAAATGTAAATAATAGGCATGTCAGAGATGGGTCCTTTAAATGAGTGGGTGTTGCCGCTGTGTGACAGACGTGAAGACGAAAGGCCCAAACTGAAGCTGCCCGGCTAATCTGGCTGTTTGGTCTAGATAGTGATGCTTTGATGGGTTTCTGGAAAGCAGAGACTTCCTTCCTCAGGGCAGTCACTTCCACTGAGTCACAGGCGGCGAGTCCGTGTGAGCGATGTGTCCCAGAATCTCTACTGACAGCGTCTGATGGCCCGTCACTACGGACCTGCCTGAGCCGCCGGTGTCAGAAGGACTATTCGATTCGCGGCGCAGTGAGGGGAGCGCAGTTAGGTTTGTTGTTATTTTTGGGGAAGAAGGGATGATGTATGACCCCAGGGTGCCTTGTGGAGCCGTCCCCGAAGCGAGGCGCTGCAGAACTGTATGATCTGCCATAGAGTCTCCCAGTTCATGTTCTGGCAGCTGTTTTGGTTTGGAGGGTTCACAGGAGGAGAGGTGGGCTGCAGTGGAGGGCGCACATGATAATGATATCATCCCAGTGAATGGAGCGATTGTTCAGAGTTCTGAAAGAGACCGAGTGAGCGAGGGGCTCGCCGGCGAAATTTAAATCTGACGGAATCGCCCCATTTGGAGAAAGTTAAAGGAATAAGTTGCCAGAGGGATCGTCCCCTTAGCCCAGATGGAGCTGATCAGCAGATGTTCTTGGTGCTTACAATTGATGTCAATAGTCACCCAAATCATTTCTAATAAAGATACGTCACCAAAACATCTCACAGCCCACTAAAGCAGTGTCCTGTTCTTTATTAAGATGATCAGACTAGTGGACGTGGTTTAGGACTCAGTATGACTTACTGTGAGCTGTAAAAATGAACTGAACTTCTTCATTAAGGTGATCAGACTAGTGGACGTGGTTTATGACTCAGTATGACTTACTGTGAGCTGTAAAAATAAACAATTTCAAGATTCTTTATTTGTCACATGCAGTTATACAAGTACAACGTGTAGCGAAATGTACCCCAAATCGCACCTCAGGCAAATTTCTGAAATAGATAACATAGAGAGATAACGAATAGAAGTAATAAAGAAATGTATATAGACAGAAACAAAAAACTGCAAGGGTGAGGTAGATAAGAAGTAAAATTACCATATTGGCAAATATACATCTGTAAAGAACAGACTGTGCAAGTAGACATATTGTGCAAAATAGACATCTGAATGTATACTGTACATGTGCAGTCGTGGTTAAATGTATGATAAAGTGCAAGGTGCCTTATTTTGATGATTAGGGCACATAAACAGATGTGGGTATATATATATATATATATATAGTATATTCCATATCTATTGTCGGAGTTGTGTACAGTTTACTAGCTGTGGTGGCGTGTCCTGGTTGAGGAGTCTCAGCCTGAGGACAGAAGCTCCTCCTGAGTCTCTCTGTTCTGACTGTAAGACTCCTGAAACATTTTCCTGATTTAAGCAGGTGAAACAGACAGTTACTGGAATGGGATGAGTCTCTAGCGATCCTGATTGCTCTGGTCCTGCGTCTCCTGGTGTAAATGTCCTGGAGAGACAGCAGAGCTGATCTGCTGCAGCGTTCTGAGCCCAAACCACTCTCCGTAGTCTCCTAATGTCCTGGATGCAGCTGTTCCCAAACACTTTTACAGCACCTTTTACAGTCAAAAGTCTTTAGGATCATGGGGGGAGATCGGGGAGCCATTTCAGGCAATATCAACACTGGTGTTCCCAAAGCAATCATAAATCACAGGACTGTCCCCTAAACCACAATTACAAGTCTATGGGACTTTACTTAGGTTTTGAATGTGATTTAAATAGGTTAAGAAAACTTTTGGGGAGCCACTTTTAAACAAACTGTATTGGTGACTATTGACTTCTAGTGTTTTAGCAACATCAGCTTTATATGGTACCAGGTTTTACCACTTATCCAATTCATAAGCTGCAGATTTTTATTCTTGTTAAACTGGAAAGTTGTTGAGTAAAGAGTGAAAAGAGTCTGAAAGAGTCTTAAAAGTGCATGTCTGACTCCTATTTAACTGGCTGTGTGGTGATGACGTGTCAAATTTAGCTTGTGGTTCACCAGATGTGTGTTATGTCTGATGTTGAACATTATTATTATTATTATTATATTAAGTGTCTTTTTGTAATTCTGTAGTGGTGAAGAAAATTACACTTTCTGGCTAATAAAGGAACTACAAATGGTGACCATACTGTAAATGTTGAAAAACTATTGAGTGTACTGTTAGTACATATGAAGTGGATAACATGCAGATGTAGAAAATCTCTGAGTTCTAAAACTTGGACACTTGGCTGATGGGCTGTTGTTTGGGTGGAAAAACCTGCACATCTAAAATTCTTCCCCAAGCTATTCCTTTAAGGTCAGTGGCGGATGCTCTGCCTGTTCCTCCTGTGATTGCGCGCGACGGTGGCTTTGCCGTTTCCCATGTTTGGTTTCCTGCAAATAATGCCACCATGATGCTAATCTTCTTAATCAGCCGTGCCAAGAGAGTTCTCGTATTGTGTTGTGTGCCCGAGTCATTTACCCCTCATTGTGCCTCGCATGGAAAAAGCCCATACCTGCTGTCCTCGAGGGATCAGGCGTTTCGTAACGGGCACAGACGCTTTTGTTCTGTTATTGTTCTGTTATTGTTCAGAACTGGCGCGTTCTAGGCGAGGCGTAATGCAGCCGCAGCGCTGTCAGCACTGTAAACACTATCCGTGTCCTTGGGTGCCTACATGCCTTTCCTGCTTTTGGAATTTTGCATGCTCCCGCCCTCCTCTCGCATGGATCCCTCTTTCAGTGGCTCAGCATCACCCATCACCCTGCTCTTCCCGTCCAATCAGAGCCCCCGCATCCTCCGCGCTCCCCGGGATTGGCCGGCCCGCGCGTGATGCCGATGACTCCTTTAAGATCCAGTCTAGACTGCAGTGACAGGCTGTTCACGAGGAGGGAGCTGCAGTATCCCGCGTCGCATCGCGCCTCGCTCTCTCAACCTGCCGCTTTTTGTATTCTCCAAGTGCTCACAACTACCCCCCCTTCCCCCCCCTCCATCCCCTACGCTGAGCAGTGTCTCTCGGATTAGCTGGCTCTCATTGTTCGTGTCATTTACCCACCGCATCATGCCATTGTAGCTTTCCTTCATCTGTCTGTTCACTCAGTCTCTCATTTTCCAACCCATTTTCCAACGCCCCCCTCCCAAAAAAAATTAAAAAAAGGTTTTTCTGAGTACTGCATAGTGTGCAGGTGAGTAGTGCGGATCTCTCTCTCTGCCTTCTCACTGACTTCTCTTCGTTTTTTTCCCCCCTCGTTATACTCCAACAGGTTCCGTTTGCGTGCCGGTGGACGTTTGTGTGGCACGGCAGTTCGGAGGGAAAAGCTGGAGAGTGTGTGATTAATTATTGAGCAGGATAATCATCAGTGTTTGGTTTATTGTTTTATTTTTCTGCAGCAGCTGGTCACCAAGGGCAGCTGTAATGTTTCTATGGCAGCACATTATTAAAGCTTTTCTTTGTCGCTCGATTCCGAAGTGTTAATTAAATTTGATTGTGGTTGTTTCTTTAATCTGTCTAGAGCTGGACGCTGCGTGATGAATTATAGAGGGTCGAGGCAGGAGGGAGGCAGTGTGCGTGACTCGTAATTAAGGAATCTCGGGACTCTCTGCAGTCATGTGTAGCGTCTGAGCCTTTAAATAGTCTTTAATAGTCTGATATTGTCACTCGGTGACCTCTGCAGTCACCTCTGCCTGAACTCCCACATGTCATGTTATTGACGTCGCATCTTTTCTGACAGCGTCTGACGTCCCATGCGCTTGCCTGGCCGAGCTCTTCTGACATCTGAGGCGCAGCCACTGCGCGGTGTTCGTGGAGGCAGTGAGGCAGAAGTGCTTGAAGTCGGGGGGGATGGAAAATGTAACGTTCTACCGGTTCTTCAGAAGCTTTCCAGGAACTGAGTAGTGGTCTGAGACTGAGGAGTTGAACGGGGAGTAGCTGATGATAGGGTGGTTGTGTCCTAGTGGATAAAACACTTGACTGTGAACCCAATGACCACAAAGTCACAGGTTCGAACCCCACTTAACCCTGTCCCTGTAACTAATGACTGTAAGACTGTCCCTGTAACTAATGACTGTAAGACTGTCCCTGTAACTAATGACTGT
>JBBPCY010000002.1:2241840-2254514 GCA_037974405.1 Brachyalestes nurse | reverse complement strand
CACACTCAGTCTCTCCTCAGCATCCTCCTCCCAACACACTCAGTCTCTCTTCAACATCCTCCTCCCAACACACTCAGAGTCTCTTCAACATCCTCCTCCAAACACACTTTCAGATCTGCCACCTACAGTTTTGCTTCACTGTCTCCAAACCACAGAGCTGGTCTCACTACCGTCTTCTACACCTTCACTTAACTCCTGCTGGTACCAGTGAATATCATATATGGACACACTCACACACATACACTCACATATATATATATATATATATATATATATATTAGTGTTCAGCAGATGTTATGGCTTTGTTAGCAGATGTTTTTTAGTCATTTATTTAAAAAAAATGGCCCATAATTTCATAGAAGTAATATATTTTTTTTTCTAGATTTCCCATAATTTTATTTATATAAAATGCTGCATGTTGTTTGCCAGCTACCATTGCTATATACGTCATGATGGCTGGTTCCTATTGCTGATGTTTAAAAATAAATCCAATTTCTCTAAAACTGACCTTTTATTCTGAGACACTCAGCATAGTTTTGCACTTATTTGACAAGTCAGTCATGCTGAAATTTGGAAAATGGGTGAAATTCCCCAAAACAACCTTGTGAAGACAGAAACTGGTGCACCTGACAACACTGACACAAATAACCTGCTGTGAACTGGAGTAAAAGAATGAAAAGGTGAATCCGTTTTTGTTTTAGTTGTTCTTAATGGTTTTGAGCTGTGGTCTTCTTTCACCTTTAACCAGGTACAAACAGCCTGCGCCAGCGCTCTCGGTTACCTGAGCTATAACCAACAGGCGTATCGGCTTCTGTTGGTAGAATGCAGGAACACTCCTCTTACATACACTCTGCTGATGGACCACCTACCCGAGGACGCCAAGATATCGAACAGATTTACATCCGAGTTCAAAAGACAGAAGGCCTTGGGCCTACCATCCCTCAGGTATCTCACTCATAGATTTTGAAATTAATTAGGTAATTTAATATGCTATATGTGATTCATTTAAAAGACTAAAGCTGCCACATTGCCTTCAAGAGATTTTATGAGTTTACTCGCTTTTTACAGTGAAGCATGATCAAACTTAAATGGAACAATTCAATTGTATATAATCCCTGTCTCTTGCACATTTCTGCAGTTTGGAGCGAAACGGAGGCCCACCTGTCCGTCAGCGCTCCAGTAAAGGTACGTAAATGCATACACAAAAGATCTACCTAAATCATCACAGATGAACAAAATCCTCAGTGTCTTTGCACCTTCTTGGTGGGGATCTCTGATGGGAGAGTCTGGGATAACTCTGAGAAGGTTTAAGCATGTCTCTCTTCTCCATCCAGGTGTCACCAAGAGAAGGAGTGCAATGCACAGACCTCCAGCTTTCAGAAATAACTCTGACAGAACCAGGTCAGCCCCAGTGCTGCATCGCCACAGTTACAGAAGCAGAACATATGTGCCCACAGTCCGATATGCTCAGAAATCACCCTCCAGTTCCCAGCCTAGCCAAGAGGCCCAGCGCCTGGATGAAGCCCCCTGACTGCCCTAAGATCAGCAGTTCACAGTCTGACTGACAGCTGACTGACGGACACCTCAGTGAACGGCTAGAATTACGCTCTACGCTCCAAGTGTCAGTGAAGCGAGAGGATAAATGACTGTAGATTCACTAAAGCAATACTGGAAAATATGCACAGATAATTCTCTTTAAAAAGAGCTTTTTACATTTATAAATCAAAAATACATTATCAAAGACAGAAACTATCAAAATGTGATTTTATCATTTTATCTTTATTTTTAACTGAGGAACCTTGATTGCAGCCTCCCTCACCTCTGTCGATATATCCCTGCCAAGTGGAGCCCTAGAAAAAAAATGTTAGAGGGTCAAAAAGACAGATATAATAGTGTGCGCTACTAATTCAATGAGTAGTAAACAAGTTTTCAACTCACTTTGGCTCATAGCGGACTTCCTCAGTGTGAGATAAAATCCCCTTCCCTTCCTTCAGCCTTTCTATTCCGTTCCTAAGTGCAAAGGTAAGTGTTTAACAGAACCTGGCGCATTAAGTGCTTATTTAGAGTAAATAACCATGGGAGAGAATGTTCTTTCCATACCATGCAATCATGACTCCATTATCTGTGCAAAATTTTGGTGGAGGACATAATAATCGCAATCCAGTGGCATCTGTGACGATTCTCAGCGCTTCCCGGATGTACTCATTGCTAGCTACTCCTCCAGACACAACCTGGAGAGGGCATTGTGCACCAAGGAGAGAGGAAATAACAGAAATATTTGCCAAATGTCCATTAAGTACAGGCTGCTGTGTGTGCCAAATTCATTAAGCCAGCCTGGAGTGGATTTTCATGCTAAATGCCACACTGAAGGCCTGTGGTGCGGTGAACTGACCAGAGTTGGGTTGCTTTGTGGTAGAAGACCTTTGGCCTCACAGAACAAAATGGCCCGATGTGTGCGCTTGGCTATGTGCGAGGCAACAGTGTGCTGCGTGGCAGCAGCGATATCCTCCACACAGGATAACAACTGGCCTTGCTGGATGCCTGCGAGGAGAGAATTTTTTTTTAAATAATTTTACATCCAGTGGATGAACCCCCCCCCCCCAACACAGCTCCCAAAATAAATACAAAATAATTGCCTTCCTCCTTCTCTTTTTTGTTTATAAGCATTGTCACATGGTTTCGCAGGCCAGCGAATGAGAAATTGCAATCACAGTGCTGTCCCATTGGCGTTCTGAAGAGGAACTTCAGCCGGTCACCTTCCTTCGCCAAAAGCTCGATTGCTTGCCCACCACTAAGCCTGGAACACTTTGGATGTTTAATAAGAGACAGTCTCCTTGCCACCTGAACGATCAGATTACAAACAGTTACTACTTTCAGACGTAAACAACTATTTTAAAACAGAAACCAGTACTTGTTTAGGTCCATGAGGTGCGTCACATATTTGATACCTTGTCCAAAGTCTCTCCTGGGGCTTCATCCAGTGTTTGGCCTAAAAGTAAAAAGTCATCGATTCCTTTTGCTAGTGCAAGCAGAGAATGACCTCCAGACACAAGGAGCACCAAGAAGGGAAACACCACCGGCTGCAACATCCTCACAGTCAAGGCGTGGGCCTCCATGTGATGGATGGGGATGAAAGGCTTTTCGTGAAGTCTTACAAAATTCAGACTGAACTGCAAGCCCATGCCTAGGCTCAGCGCCAGACCAGGTTTCACTGTCGTGGCCACAGCGGATAGTTCCCTGGGTGCGACCCCACTCATGTCTAAGGCTTCCTGGACCACAGTGGTTATGTTTTCTTTATGGAGATGCTGGGCGACTGTTGGGATAATCCCACCTGTTCTGGAGGAGAACCATGAACAAGCCATTAGAAAGGACCCTACACCTTTGGGTGCTGACAGTGGCCTAAAATTCACCAAATAATTACCTGGCAGCCCACAGGCTTGCAATAAATGTATAGCTCATTAAGCTGCCCTATTGTGAATTTAAACAGAATACACACCAAACATGAATACACTTCATACAGAAATATGAAATGGAAATTTGCAAATGAAACACAATGGTTTAGAAATGTATGAAAGTTGTCATAATGAAAACACATTTCTCTACCCACTCTTTCTAAGTCATTCTTGTGACACTGCTAAGATGGATGAATAAGACAAAACAAAGAACAAGACGTTTTAGATGAAGAACATGACTCTACCACGCCCCCGAAAACACTCAGATCGTATGACTGATAATCCCTTATCTAACACAGATCTGCTCATCCAACATTTCTTAGGGTTCTAATAGAGAATCCCCTCCCTTACTTTTCTGAGAAGACTTCAAACAGTGGTAAGTTGTCAGGGAGGCCCAAATCCAGTCCTGGAGGGCCAGTGTTCAGAACTTTGATAATTTACAGTAGAGAAACAACCAAATTGCGCTGGACACTGACCTCCCTGTATGAGATTTTGGAACCCTTGTAATAGATGTTGGATCACTGCTGAAAGAATTTGACTGCATTCAGCCCCAAAAGCGTTAGTGAGATAATGGATTCATTTACTTTAAGTGAACTTCTTTCTGAGAGTGTAGAGCCTCTCCAAGGATCCTCCCAGTCTCGTCCAGGACAGCAGCTCCTGTCTCATCACAGCTGGTCTCTATACCCAGGACCAGCCTGGGCCCTGTCTGAGCAGCTGCTCTGTGTGACAGGAGCCTCTGGAAGCTACAGGCACTGGATCTGGAAAACACACCACAAGCAAATCTGGCCATAATCACAGGACAGACTCCTAAAAAACTCATTTCACCAGGCTCGCCTGCTCTCAGAGAAACTGGCACTTAACCTGTCTCACCAGAACATGCAGTTACTCATGTTTAATACAAATATTTCAACTAAACTGTAAAATCTATACATATTTGTCGTTTCAGGTCAGATCACCCATGCTGGAACGTTTGTTGCAGCACAAAAACACATCCGATAGTAACACGAAGAGCAAGGTTCCACTAAAGAACATACTCCGTGTATAATCAATCTTAAATTATAGTATGTACATAAGAAATTTATAGTCACGGAGATAAATCCAAAACTTATCGGCTTCATATTTTTAATGGTATATACCCATTGCATGTGGCATGAGAACCTTCTATCAAGCACGTTGTTTTAAGACGGATGGGAAATATTGGGGACCACACGTGTGTTTTCTTTCTGAAAGAATAGTTTTCTGTTTTATTGCTGAAATCTGTTTTAATGCATTATTATTCATTTGTTGTGGATTTTTTTTATTTTTGTAGAATATTTTAAACACGCGTCAGACTGTGCGTGTTGGCAGCTTCGAGGTAAAGTTTGTATTTTGTCACTTCTTTGCAGGAAAACGTAGTTTGGGTTTCTGTGTAAAACAAACCAAAAACACATCGATTAACAAATAAAAAATAATAGGATACTTGGAATTTAGCAACGTAACAGACAAGTGGACTCATAGAAGTCGACCTGTGCTTAACTGGCTATCGAGGCTTTGTAGGAGGTACATATATGGACAAAAGTATTGGGACACACCTCCTTTTTACTGGGTTTGGATGCTTTATTAATGCTTCAGTATATCAAGACATTTTGGACAACGCCATGCTTCCAACTTCGTGGACACAGTTTGGAGAAGAACCTTTTCTATTCCAGCATGACTGTGTACTAGTACACAAAGAAAGGTCCATAAAGACAATTAACACCTTTGGGATGAACTGGAACGGAGGTTGTGATCCAGGCCTACTCGTCCAACGTCAGTGCCTGACCTCATAAATGCTCTACAGAATGAATGAACACAAATTCCCACAGAAACTCCAAAATCTTGTGGAAAGCCTTCCAAGAAGAGTGAACACTGTAATAGCTGCAAAGGAGGACCAACTCAATATTAAAGCCTATATATTTTAATGCAATGTCATTAAACTCCCTGCCGGTGTAATGGTCCGGTGTACCAATACTTTGTCCAAATACTTTTTGCTCATTTCGTTTTACTGTATTCTGTGTGTAGTTTTGGATTTGGGCCTTTTCCAGATCATAAAATTATTGCCTGCTTTTATATTTATGAGGAAATCAACTATTTGCTCAGTACAACTGCTCCTATACTTAGTACTTTTTCTTTTTACTTGGGTTTTTCCTTTTTCTGTTCTGTTATGCACTTCTCTTGATATTTCTTAGGAGAAGAACAGGATCTAAAAATAATTTGCGATATTCATAGATGCTGATACGACACTGCGCTTCAATAGGGAACTCAGTAGTTTAGTTTTTCTATTAGACCTTTCACTCAATGTAGTATATTTTGTTCATTTAAATTTTCTTCCCTTTTCTGTTCAAAAGAGAATAAAGGAGCCTAAACAAAGTTTTTATAATCATAGACGCACTTCTATAGGGAACTCAACACTTCACTTTTTCTTTATGATCTAATACTTTTTCCACTCTGCCTGTTCCTTAACTACTCCTACTTGAGTCATTTTTCCATTAAAGTAACACACTTTCATTTGACTCTGCTGCGTGTCGCTACTCTTCACAGATGGCCTTGTGAGATGCTTCAGGTGCTGCTTTCTTCAGTGACTTAAAATGGAGCCTGAGACTAAACGGAGAAAAGGAATGGAGTATGACACGGATGCGTGGGATGTCCTCCCTGTTCTCTCAGACGAACAGTGTCAAGAGAGTAAGCTGCTGGAGGCTTATGCAGCCCCCATCACTGAGAAGAAAGAAACGTCACGTTTGGTCAAAGAGCTGGCCGTGATCTATCCTCTACCAGATCTTCAGCATATAAAGAGGGTGAGGGCTCGCAAAGACAAGAACGCTCCTCATCCGCTGGAGGTCATTTTGTGTCTGGCTAGTGAAGTGGAATGCAAAAGGCCTAGTCTTGCTGACCTGCTGTGCTTCAAGACCTTTGACTCCAGTGGTTTGGGGGAGCCGTTTCTTGTCCAAATTCCAGCTAGACCTCCACTTACCAGACCCCAGTTTGAGCAAGCAAGCAAGCATTGGCCTACGTCTTTCCATGAAGACAAGCAAGTCACTTTTGCCTTGAGAGGACAGCTGTTCACTTCTACTGAAAAGGCTAAAATGCAAGAATATATGACGACTGCAATACAGGCAGCTAGGTCGGGGCTTGCGTTGGGGATGGATCCTGTAGGCGCAGTGATTGTTGACCCAAAGTCTGGTCAAATTGTTGCTGTAGGCCATGACTGTAGACGCGGCTCTCATTCACTTCATCATGCTGTGATGGTGTCCATTGACCTCGTGGCGTATTCGCAAGGAGGGGGTGCCTACCAGTATGAGAAGTACCCTGCATGCAGATACAATGTGTCTGATGCACAGGTCACCACCACAGGTCATAGTGACACGTCAGCACTGGAAAACCACAGCAGCCCTGATAACGCAAAAGAAAATGGACAGCCGTACATTTGCACTGGATACGACCTGTATGTCACCAGGGAGCCATGCGTGATGTGTACCATGGCATTAGTGCATTCAAGGATAAACAGGGTTTTCTATGGAACAGCTTCTGCAGATGGTGCCGTAGGAACAAAGTATAAAATTCACTGCCAAAAAGATTTGAATCATCACTTTGAAGTTTATAAAGGAGTGATGCTGAAGGCTTGTGAGGAACTGATGGAAATTAAGTAATGTTCTTTTAATGATTTTCCCAAATGCAGTATTTTAAATGAGTTAATTTAACCTTGAAGTCTTAATTAAAATATTTTAACATCTTGACTAGGTTCTCTCAGTGTTTCCCCACATACACACTACTTTGGAGACCCCTCCCACTCCCCCAGTATATTGTTATTAACAATATCCAATTTTCAGTCCCATTGTTTAAGAATTCCATTGGTTTAATGGAACTGTATTGCATACAGGGTTCTTCTGAACTCCGACAATACTATGAATAAGCAGAAGCCAGAAAGTAATGGAGATTCAGATGTGTCCTAAACAAGCACACTTTAATGAGTACATAATAAACATATCAGACTCGTATAAGTAAACACTAAAGCCTCGTTAATGGATGTTTTCTTGTCACTTAAGACATCACTTTATACTATCAAAATACTTGCTCCAACAAACTTTTTTTCAGAAAACTCATGCAAGACATCTTTAACGTTTTGTAAAGCACAGAAACTAACAAAATCAAAAGGAGAAAGGAAAAGAATTTAAAAAAAAAAAAGTCAGCTACGGGGTCCAATTCTTTCAAAGAACTGGTTTTAAAAACAGTAATTTGTAATTGTGTTTAGAAATGTGACAAACAAAATATTACTTCCTCACAGAGTAGTGAGTGCCTACAAACAAAACAAACCCAAAAAAAATTGCAAGAGAAAGTGAGGAGGGAAGGAGAGGGTTGGATGGGGGGCATGGGAAAGAAAAAGTAACTTTGAAATCTGGGCCAGCCCAGATTTATTAGGACCCAGGGGGCAGGGGAATCTATAAATATTTACTTAAGTTAATGCTCAAGGCATTATCACAAACGCCTGTAATAACCTCAGGTGCATCTAAGCAAAGACAAAACACTAAATTATACACACTGTACAAAACTGCATCACAAAGCACAGAGGGCTACTTATTGTAAGAGCCAAGACCCGGGTTCATTGGAGAGTTGGTCTCCGTGTGGTTCCCTCTGAACAGTGAGCTTAATACTTGTTGATTCCAAGGATTCGCACTCCATGGAGCTGTGGCAATTTCGGGATAAGCACACTCAGGAGGGAGGCGGTGTTTATCACAAAATGAGCAGTGTCATATTTTGTGTAGAAGCTTGCCAGGAAGTATCTGGAGGAAAAAAAATATATATATGTAGAATACACACAAACAGTACAGAATATAATACAGCAAAACATGTAAATATAGTATAATCAGCAAATGACTACAGACATGTACATTTATCAAAGACAGCTGTTGAGTGAAACAGTAAAATAACCTACAAAATGATTGGTGAGATTGTGAAGAACTTTCTGGAGGATGTGAATTGCACGCCGTAGTCCAGCTGTTCCCAGTGTGTGAGGAGTCTGGCTTTCCCCTGGTCTGGAGTCTCAAATGGTGTCCCTTTTACTGCATGCATGAAAACATACATACCCTACAGAGAAGCACAAAAACAGTTTTCAAATCAATCCTAATCTGTTAGATTGAAGAAAAATGTAAGAAAAGATCCTAAAGGAAAAGAAAGCAAGACTGTTTCAAATGGAGCCTTAGTTCTAGTTTTACTTAAGCTCAAAACAGCATTTGCTATCACTGAGATAATAGCCAGCTAAAAATAGCCAAAAATGATCACTTGAGTAACTTCTCTTATCGCTGTGGGGCACTATGCGTGTTACCATGTGCAAAACCGTTTTAACTTGGTAAATGATGTCATGCCGGTGACCTTGCTTCTTTGTTCTGGGGAGTCATCACATAACGTGGTGCTCGTATTGAGGAAGTGCCAATTGTTTGCACTCGACTGAATGCAGGGCACCACAACAGAGTGCAGAGTGGAAAACACGGCCTACTCAAGGACGCTTTAGAGAGTAATATGCACCACATGGGAAAAGTGTGCCAGTGACACAATGGCTTATTTCATAAGGAAGACTTACAAAATTGTGAATGACATTTGTGAGGGTCCACACAACGGGAACGCTGAAGAAAGGAATGCTCAGCAGCACAATGTGAAGCATTCCCACACCTAAAGCATACGTCAGCCAGATCCCCCGACTGTTCATAACCCGAGTGTTGGGGTTCACCTCACTGTGAGCCACGCCGACATTCATCTTGACTTCCTGAGGGGAGAACGGGGGGAAAAAAAATGCATGGTCTTCAAATGAAATACAGAAAATGAAGACACCTCTTAAAAATATGATAAAACCCTACAGAATATCCCTAGAGGCCCAGTGTCAAACTTAAACAATTAAGTTTTTTTTTTTTATTTACACACATGTATAGTGCAATTTTTATACTACTGTTGTGTTTTGTTTTTATTCTATTGTACACTCATTCCAATGCAAATTTCCCCACTTGTTAGACTAAGTTCTTATCCCATCTTATGTAACCTATATAGGACGAGAGAAGTTTAAAACAATTTCCATAGTGTTGCCATATAGTGGCCCACTAAGGATGGGTATCAGGATTTTACAGAGCCCATAATTACTACAGCTACATATTGAGGTGGTGCAAAAATAGAGAGATCACATTAAAATAAGAAAAGATTAAAAAGTTACCTTATGAAAAAAGCTAAACTATTTCCTGAGTGTCTTGTCTTTATAATGAGGGAGGAGCTACAAGTGTCTGGTCAACAAATGTATGTTGAAAATGCAGTATCACTCCTGTTCTTCACACTGATCCAATCCAGCAAGAATTTAAAAATGCAGATGTTAGAATCCATTAACACAACAAACCACAAACAGCAACACTTGTGCAGAAGTTTATCCATTTTGGATAAACATCATCTGCTGCAATGTTATTGCGTTTATTTTTACTGCATTCACTCCGTCACTTTCTTAAACCATTTTGCACTACTGACCTGCTGGTACAGCACTAAATCTTACACACAGCAATGTCGGTGCTGCGCTAATGTTTTTGTAATTGTGTTGCACTTTTCCCAAGTATACTTCTAGCCAATTTCCCTCTGGATGAAGAAAGATCTTTCTTATCTGTTCTTACACTGCAGCTGGCAATATATGGTCTCATTGCTTTCATGTTTTAATTCTCTATTGTTTTTAATGTTTTTGTTCTGAAATGTTTATGATTCTTAAAAACTCTTAAGCCTAAACAAGTCCATAAAAATACACCTACAGCGGTCAATTTTTAGTGACCTTATTTTAAAGCCTCTGACCTACTTGTTTACTTCATGAGTGTCAGGTCAGTCTAAAATGTCTGTTTTTAGATTCAAAGTTCATGGTTGCTCAACACTGTCTCCTGCAACACTGTTGTTCACTTACATAACGTTTGATATGATAAGATTAAAAGTCCTGGCTCTCTTGCAACTGCCACGTTTTACATATTTTTTCACCCCCCTCCTTACTGAGACACTTAAATGTAGGTTAAATGAAGATATTTTAGCAATTGATCCCTATCAAAGCTTCCTAAAGGCCTCTTAAATATCCAGACATCAAGCTAGCTTAAGTTGCTTTATTTCTTTTTTTGTACGATTTGTTCTAACGAGTGCCCAAAGTTGATATTTAAAGCCAGCTACTGTTAGCAAGCAGGCTAACTCACTTTAGCAACCAAGCTAACGGACCAACCTTTCCTTTTAATGTAAAAGAACCTAAAAACAAGGCCGAATGGACGTTTTGGGGTATTTTATACAATTGATCAAACGTTTCAGGTTGTTTAACACAACTGTTTTGCTTCTAAATGCCCAAAGCGAGGTTTATGACACAAAAACACAACACCACCGTTACACTGCAGCCGCCACACCAGTTGATTTGTTTTGACGCTGGCTGATACACTAACTTGGACAAAATTAATGGGACACACATGGTTTTCAGGGTTTGGGCTAGGCCCCTTACTTCCAGTGAAGCGCAATCTTAATGCTTCAGCATGCCAAGACATTATGGACAACACCATGCTTCCAACTTTGTAGCTACCTCAAGAGCACAACCAGTTCACAAAGCAAGCTCCATAAAGACATGGTTGGATGTGTTCGGTGGAACTTGACTGGCCGCACAGAGCTCTGCCCTCAACCCCATCCAGCACCTTTGGATGAACTGGAACACAGATTGAGAGTCAGGCCTCATAAATGCTCTACAGAATGAATCGGCACAAATTCCCACGGAAACTCGAAAATCTTGTGGAAAGCCTTGCAAGAAGAGTGGAAGTGTTATAGATGCAAGCGTGGGACCAACTCCATGTTAAAGTTTATGTATTTGAATGCAATGTCATTAAAGTCTCTGCTGGTGTAGTGGTCAGGCGTCCCAATACTTTTGTCCGCGTAGTGTATGTGGAGAAAATGTAGGTCAAGACAAAAATACCGACGCAAATACGCACATAAACCGAGAGTATGAGTGGAAAAGTTAACAAAAAAGTGGGCAAATATAAATAATACGCACCTTGCTTTTATTTCAGAATCTGACCCGGTCCAGAGCAGCGAAACGGTCAGAACCTGCTGCCCGTCTCCACCGTGTCTGAACCGAAGGGGGGGCGGACTCAGGCCATATTAGCATACTAATTTACATCTTGCGTTCTGACTGGATGATCGGTGGAGTGGGTGTGGGTTAAATAAGTAATACATTTTTCTGAGGATTTAATATCTAAACATAAAACAGATTCAAATGAGTAGGCCAGTTTTTTGTTAAATAGATAGAATCATTATAAGATCTATCATAAAGCAAAATGCAAATGAGTATGGTCAATTTTTACAAGTAGTTATACAACCTGTCACAAAGTATTATGCAAATAAGCACGCTTAACACAACTCTCAATCTGCCGAGCACAGCATCGTCCAATCACAAAGCAATATGCAAATAATATATTTTCTTGACCCTATCAGCGATTTTCTGAGGTAATTGACAATCCAAACAGCCAATCAGAGGAAGCATCTGAGGAAAGCTTCCTTTTTTAGTTCAGTTTTTTTTATTATTAATTAGTTGAAGATAGGATATAACAGAATTAGTGCGTGTCAAACAAAGGAATATATACACTCATGATCACATTACGAACTTGAGCCAAAATGACATTAAATTCAGTGAGGTTTATTACGTTTAAGTTTATGGCATTTAGCAGACTTTTTTTATCCAGAGTAATGTACATCAGTGCTCAAATTGTCCACATCTGTTCTCCAACCTGTAAAGCTATACTTAAATCAACATCTGCTTTTAATCAAGTTACTACTAGCAAAGGTGGCATGACATGTACAGTGTTACCAAAGTATTACATTAATAATAATATTGAAATGGAACATAACAGCAGACAGCAGCTCCTAAAAAGAAGAAGGAACTACAAGTAGTTAGTAAAGTGTCAGTAGTGTCAATAATAATAATTCCACTAAAGCAGTAATAATATCAGAAATTATATCACTGATAAAAATCTTTTTCTCCACAGCCGATCAACCGTCTTAATTTCCTTCTATCCTCTGCACCTTCCTCTCTCACCCCAACTGCTTGCATGTTCTCCCTCACCTCATCAATAAACCTCATACTAGCCCCCTCTTTTCCTCTTCCCTGCAGCTCCATCCTCAGCATCCTCCTCCCAACACACTCAGTCTC
Source organism: Brachyalestes nurse (assembly GCA_037974405.1). NCBI lineage: Eukaryota > Metazoa > Chordata > Actinopteri > Characiformes > Alestidae > Brachyalestes > Brachyalestes nurse. The sequence goes on along the minus strand of JBBPCY010000002.1, from coordinate 2,241,863 downwards.
TCCTCAGCATCCTCCTCCCAACA
>JBBPCY010000002.1:2184606-2230841 GCA_037974405.1 Brachyalestes nurse | reverse complement strand
TTTTGAGCGAGTTTTGTGGGCTCCGGGGAGATGGGCAGAGCGTTTTTTTGTTTGAACGGAGCGGTGAACCGAGAGAGTTGTGTTGACACCAACTCGACTCCTCGTGCGGTTCACCGAAGCCTTTTCTGCAGTATGAATGGAAAGGAAGCGGTATTGAAGCGTTTATTGAGCATTTAAGAATTGTGATACGAACCGAATCGTGGGTCAAACATCATGATACGAACCGAATCGCGGGTTTGGTGTGTCGTTACAGCCCTAATAAGTGTATATATGTATATGTATGTATGTGTGTATATATATATATATATATATATATATGTATGTATGTATGTATGTATGTATGTATGTATGTATGTGAATGAATGAAAAAAAAAATATATATATATATATATATATGTATATAAAGAATGACTGTCCATTTTGTTGAGAAGTGAACTTTGGTGTTCACACAACGCAGTTCCATCATATGCGTTAATAATTCTCCATGGTGTTTTAGCCTTGCGATATTTTGATTAATTGTTAGAACGCTACTTAGAGAGAGAGGCGCTGAGATGCACAAAGGCCAGCTAAACAGTTGTTTTGTGTTATTTGTGGGGCTGGAGTTCTCAATGGCCTTCAAGTACAAACAGACTTTAAAAATTCATTTATCAATTCAACTTGTAAATAGCTAGTATTAGGCTTAATACACAAAAGATAATGTTTACTTTTATAATAAAGGGCAAAAGGTTTTTAACCTTTTCACCAATATCCAGAACTGCTTACAGTCATTAGTTACAGGGACAGTCCCCCTGGAGACACTGAGGGTTAAGTGTCTTGATCAAGGACACAGTGGTAGAAAGTGAGGGGGTTTGAACCTGTGACTTTGGGGTCATCGGGTTTACAGGCAAGTGTTTGCCTGTTCATGAGTTTTGCCTCCAATTGTTTTTGAAAGGCACGACCCAGGGCAGCCAGTCAGGGCAGAGGTCATTTACATTTCAAAGCCATGGGAAGAAACGGCATATATTAACACTAAGGACTTGTGAGAAATTATCATGTAAAGATGAATTGTAACTTTTTTTGATGCATTAAACCACACAGAGTTGACCAACTCTGACTTAGGCCCTTGCTACCACTGGCAGAATCTGATTGCATATCCATGTTCCATATTAGTAACTGTATATCTAAAAATAATTAAAAAAATGATTTAAATAGTAAAGCAGCAAATTTAAGTTTAGTTCAGCTGTTTTCACATACATAGAGTCGTGACTTTTCCTAATTTGCCCTTTGCCAAATACTGTAATGCATCCTTTTATGACCAAATCCCCTTTTTACCAAACCACTCACCTGCTACGGTCATGTTGACAAGTGATCTAAGGTCAGTTTGGATCAAGGAATTAGGCTTTTTGTTCTGTCATTGTGGTTTCTCAATGACATGAATTTCATGGCCAAGGACAGTGTTGGCAGCGTGGGCTACATCCTGTTATCCTGGAATAATGGCTTCCATTTAGTACGCCAAGCCCGAGGGACAGGGTCACCTGTGCCACAATAATCGTAATGGCAAAGTATATGTAACAGAAGTGCTTATTGTGGAAGTCACAATACCAGCAATTATATTTTGAGCGAGACGGCAATTAAAAAGGCCTCTTGCGAGCCAACAGCTGCGATTGTTAATTCATAACACTGTGCTCTTGCGTCCCAATATAGGAGTCATTTGGAACTGTTTCTCATCTCAACACTTTCCTGGTGTATGCCTGCGTTGTGCCAAGAGTGCTGTTTTCATTACAGCTTGTAGGAGCCTGACAAACGCCTAGTTACGAGATGACAAATGTGTTCTGACTGGCCAGTGGAATCGTAATTAGGCACTAAGATGGGGTCAGAGGCTCAACAGGGTGTCATTTTGTTTGTTTGGAAAAAGCTCATGCAGGCCTTAATGTGCACTGACAATTTACGAGAATGGTAGGGGTCAAGAGGGGAGAGACTCAGGAAAGGTTAGGTATTGAAATGTGCTTAAAGTGGACTCTTAAAATGGAATGTTTCTTTAGCAAGGGCTGTTAAAATGGCATGCAGTTTCTTTTTCAATCTTCAGATTTATTATTATAATTTTTTTTAAATAAATGTAGAGAACCCACTGGCCTTGAGCCTCAGGTGCTCATTAGCAACCCCTGCTGGCTTCAGCCTTCACTGGAACGCTTTAAATTGATGAGAGTATCAAATGTGGTTTCACCTTTATTATTATACATTGGCCTATAGTTGTACTTTTGAGCTACTTTAACTTGATCCGTTTTCTCCCTTTTGATCAGATTGCCATTGAGGGATATTTTCCGAAACCAAACTCTGATCTCAACTCAACTAGCTCCAACACCTCAGACAAGACTTTCATTTTTGTGAACAGTCGGCCAGTGCATCACAAAGATATCCTAAAGGTTTGCTCAATACATTTTACATACAATACATTTTAATGTACCAGACTTTCTTTACAGTCTGAGAGATTAATAGTTGTATTCCTATCACTAGAGGAGCTCATTTTTAAAACACTTTTTGTACTGTTACGTCTCGTCAAAAAAACTTCAGAAAACGTACTGTAACATAGGAACCAACCTGTCAATGGGATTCATTTGCTGTGACCAACACACAGGATCTGAGCACCTCAAGTCAAAGGTTTTGTTGTCCAGGTGAAAATAAATACACATCCTCTATAGAGAAAACACTTTTGTATTATATATTGACTTTTTCCCAATATGTCAGAATAAAGAAAAATATAAATTGTGCATTAAAAACGCAGAAAAAATTGTAAATATAATTTTGCTCCATGTAGAGGATGTATACTTAGAAAGTCAGCAAAACATGTCATTTTACTGGGGTGTTCAGTGTTTGCAGATGAAATTATGTGACTGTAGGTTTAGGCAATATGACAATAAAAAAAATTGAGTTAGCAAAAGTCCCCATAATGTTAGTTTTACCTGCTTTACCCCGCAGCTTGTCAAGCAGTACTACGCTAATGCGGCACATTCTAATAACGAATCAGCCAGCCGCCGCTTTCCCATCTTAATGATGAACGTCATCGTCCCTGCCTCGAGTGTGGATGTTAATCTAACTCCTGACAAAACCCAAGTGATGCTACAGGACAAGGTACACGGGTCTTTATCATTATGTTCTGGATGAAATGTCATGATGTAATTCCCATGCTTTGTACTGATAGACTGTTTTTCTGTGCCGCTGTTTTTAGGATGCAGTGCTGTTAGCAGTGGAGTCGGTATTGATTTCTTTGTATGGTTCTTATTCCGTCGGTAATGACAACCAACCAGTGGGAGACGGACACGGTCCTTCTGCGGCTGCTCAGAGTCTCCAGAAGTTCCCTGCAGCTGAAAGCAGGAAGGAGCCCCTCCGAGTTTCTGAAGATGTTGCAGCTGAGCCCAGCCTGGACAGCCGTGTGATGGCACCACCTGTGACACAAGAGCATTCCACCACGGACACTAAGGACCAAATCAGTGAGGCATCCTTACCCAGTACTGCTAACACAAGCTCATCTTCCTCATCGGAGGACTGGATAATCAACAAGAGCTCGAGTGATTTTGACAGTGTTAATTTCTCGTTGTTTGCCGAGAACGATGCACTGAGCTCTACGGCCGCCCCAGATCAGAGCTCACCCAGCACCTCAAAAGGTGACGCTGGTCTAGGCCAGGGGAACACGGTCTCTCCTGAAAGCTGGGCCATGGGCAGAGCGTTCACAGATCAAACAACGGGACAGTGTCTTGAGCCTGTGAAACTCCATTTGCCAGAAGCCCAGAGAGACGGCGACGGAGTGCCGGACCCCAAAAGTAAGAGCAACAGTCCCTCCAAGAGACCCTCAAACGTGATAATGGAGAAAATGGCCAAGCTGACTGCTTACGATCTGATCAGCAGCCGCTCCGTGCGTCAGCCCCTGTCCGCCTTCGCTCTGTTTGAGCAGGACACCAGATCGTCCGTCCTCCAGGAGAACCCACGAGCCAGTCTGCAGGATGTCACTGCTGCTGTGAAAGAGAGATGGGAAAGCCTCGGGGAGGAAGGAAGAAAGAAGTAAGTTTCCAGATTTCACTCCCTAAGCAACAGTTTCCAGTTGTTGTGATTCACTATCTTGGTTTAGGAAAAAAAGGGGGGGGTGAGGGAATAGACCTGCCACTTGCATGTATAAAATATGGCGTGGAAAGTCTGCTTGACTTGTACACGTTGCCGTCCAAAGGACGCGTGGTTGATATGAACTATGTTCGTGTTTTCCAGACAACTGTGTTTGATTTCTTGGTACGGTGGTCAATACTATTTTCCGCTGTAAAAGAGGTATTCTGGATTCCGAAGAATGTCATGGCATAGTTTTAACACTGCGGGATCTTGAATAGGTCATAATGTTAAATATGTGGAAGCTCATTCCTGACTAGATGAAGTGAAAACCTGTGTTTGTTTTTTTTTTTAATATTTATTACATTTTTAAACGAAATCAGGCAATATGTTGCCGAGTGAGTTCTCAGGTCTTTAGTGAGTAACTTACATTTTCCTTTCTTTGTCGTTGTTAAAGAGTAGTCTAATTATAATGTGATAACTAATGGACAAAAAAAGCCATAAATAGCTCTCTAGAGTCATTAGTATATTACAACATCCAAATGATCTTTTACAGACCAGTAAAAGTGTACATAAACCCTGATATCTTTTGATCTTCATAGCCCTCAAACTACACTTAAACGAAAAGAGCAAGCAGGCATTGTGAAACAAGACCATTAGTACTCTCGGAGAGCAGTCGCCCCCAAAACCCCCTTTCAAAAAAAAAAAAAAAAAAAATTAATCCAAATTATCATAATTAAATGGATGGAAAATGTGTATCAGCATTGCCAGTGGCAGTGCTCTGTAAGGTATGGAAGGGTGTATGGAAAAAGACATCTGTTTAATGTTGCGCATTACTGCGTTCTTCAGTAAGAAATGAGCCTGAGCTAATGCTTGGCTCATTTTCCTGCCACCGTTAAGTGGCACAGACTTCTAAGAATCGCATTTACATGAAGTCATGTTGCATGGGTGCATCACATATGGGCCTGCTGTGCTAAGGGATTTGAGATTATTACCATAGATGTTCAGGGGTGCAAGGGTTCATGGCTTGAGAACCCCCCCTCAACACACACACACACATATAACATTTTAGTTGCAGTGGTCAGATAGGGCAATAAAAAAAACTGGCTCTCTTCCAGCCCTTCTATACAAACTTGGTTCACATCCAAGGTACCCATGCCAAGCGAGCGTCCAATGCTTATTGCACAGTTTACGTGCATTTGATCGTCGCTATGAAATGCAATTCCTGAAATGCAAACTGCGTTGCCCTCGTGTACTTTATCACACGTGTGTTCCCACAGCGGTGCGTATCGGGGAGGGGGGGCACAGCCCCTCCAATGTATCTGCATGGACACAGCCTCCTTATGTATCTGCATTGATACATTTATTAGGGCTGAGATACATTAATGTATTACTCATTATTATCGCAGTTCTGGATTTTCAGCATGCCTCCCACCCACAGCAATGATATCCCAACTGAAATCTGATGCCATAACATGCTTGATTTTATTAGAGTGTCGTACCACATTAATTTCTAAATATAAACCATGGTCTTCGGTTCACCCAAATTAATGATTAAAATAGACCCTGCGTGAGTATGATGAGGCTAAAACCATTTTTACTTTACATTTGCTTTTAGAAACGTTCTCCAACTGACAGTCATAACCAGTCAGACTTTCTAGACTTCAGATTGAACCACATTGTAGAGACTTGGAGAAAGCATCTAAAAATAGTGGGAAAATCTCACAGACAGGGCTCCATCAGCATTATTGGCATCACTTTCTTACATCTTATTCAATTTCCACACGACTTCTGGTATGCTTTGTCAAAGCGTTCACTCTTCAGACACTAAATGAATGAATGATTTGATAGCAGACGATACCCATCATAAAAAATCAGCCGCCTTGCCATATCTGGCTTTCAGATATGACTTTGTTTTACCTACCATTTTAATCTTCACCTGAACTCCATGCCACATAATTAGATCCCAGCTTGAATTACCAAGTGGGTCATAGAAGTAAAAAAATGAATTAGCTCATATTGTATTGACACAAACTGTAAGTATTTTTTTTGGTGGCATGTAGAACATATGTCATTTTATTAGCGAACCTCATGTGGGTGTTGACATTTGGAGCCAGAATATGCTTTTTTCCACAAGCATTACTGTGCTTTTTGTTTTGATAGCCAATTTGCTACAATGCCTGGTTGGTACAGTTGTTATTGGAAAAGGGTCTTTAGGCAAACGGCAGCACTGTATGTTTTAAAAAGCCTTGGTTTTCTTTTTAGTGATGGACTTTCTCTCTCACTCTCTCTTCAGTCCCCATTTCCTCAAAGGTTGGGGGTTTTTATATCTGCAGTTTCTGCACCATTTTATATACTGTGATTAATTCACAAGAGGAAATTAAATGAAGGTTCCGAATGTAAACTGAGAATAATAAATTGGCCACAACTGCTTATATCTTGGTTTATAACCTTGCTTGCAAAGTAAATTGTTCTGTGCATCTACTATGTGATTGCATACTGCATGTAATCTATTTTAATTGAATTAATCATCAGAAATCTTTGTTTTAAGTATTCATAAGTATTCATGTGTGCAGCCTACTCCAGAATGTCAAAACTAAACCATATGCTGCTTAGTCAATTTAAATCTAAAATAAAACTCCAAAAATTAAGCTTTTTGCTAACCTGTTTTTTAATGTAGGTTTAGGCGCCCATTATTAATAACTGAGATGCACTGAGCTGCGTTCTGTAATGCTTAGCAAGGCTGGAGAACACTTGTTGCGGGATCTTGGCCCATCCCCTTGTGCAGAACGTTTCAAATGTTATATTTTTCTTTGCCTGTGGACTGCATTCTTTAGTACACAAATAGGTTTTCGTTTGTGGGTTCAGATCTGGAGACCAGATGCAAAACCTTTATTTTTAGTTCTATTGGCTATTAGAAATAGTGGCTATTTCTGTGTGGATTTTGTTTTGAAGTTGATATCTTGCTGAAAGGTCTACCAATGGCCAAGTTTCAGTCTTCTGTCAGAAGCGTGGAGATCTTAGGCTAAAATCTCCTGGTGTTTAGTGGAATTCATTATTCCATGAATTTGGCAGCAAAACCGCGCCCAGGCATCAATGACCCACCCCCTTATTTAACAGAGGGTATCAGGTGATTTTCTTGTGTTTTTAATGACTACATCACGTGATTACATTTGTAGTTCACTATGGAAATATGGACTAATTGGACTATTTGGAAAGTTCAGGCTCTGCATTTTTAGCTTGCTGTTTTCCAAACTTTTCCAAAAAACTCCTGGTTATGGGAGTGTTGTCTGACAAAAATCTGACTAAACAGTGAAGTTCTGAAACTATGGGTTTCTCTTTACTACTTCTCACATTCTTCTCACTGTAAGTGGGAGCATAGTTTGAGGGGAAAAAAGTTATCCATGCCCGATTATCCAAGATGCTTTGGGTGCCCAAAGTTTGCTTCCTATGAGCCTAAGCTAATGCTTGGCTTTTTTTTCTGCCACTGTTTGAGGCAAATTTCACCCTAAAAGATAATATCATAGGTCTCACCTTTTACTGTTGTGCGGACTACGTACATAAATCACTGCACACTTGCCTCAAGATGACATCGATTTGTTAAGAAATCTGTTATAGACTTGCTTATGTGGTTTATGATTTTGCTTGACTCATCTATTAAAATGGAGATATATTAGAGAAAAAATATTATAGCTAAGCCAGTAGTTTGAGACATATATATATATAATAATTTTTTTTTTTTTTTTTTTTGTCTGTAGTTTTGTTCATTTTATATCGATAAGAGTATGTCATAGTAACTTAAAGAGTGTTCATTTTTTTTTTCTGGTGGTGTCTTGCCACAGGTATGAGGATAAGGCCCAAAAATCCCTCGAATCCTACAATGAGAGGAAGGAGCGAGCATCATCAGGCGATCTACAGCAGAAGCGAGCGGACGTCTCTATGAACAGGCCGCAGGGCTTGAAGCGCAAAGCCCCCCTCTCCAACCAGCAGATCCTGGACAAACTCTTTTCTTCTCAGCCTCCTAGCAAGAGGAACCCCTCGAAGCCATCCCGGCCTCTCCCGTTCAACATAGCTGCCCTCAGGCACAAGCTTAAGCTCAAGCTCCCCTCCTACCCGAGCGGCTCGAGCACACAGGGCCTCAGGCTTGTAAACCGCTTGGCTTCTCACTGCGCCTGGGCCGTTTTATGTGGTAGAAAGCTTATGTTGTTAAATCCATTTCGGGTGGAGGAAGCCTTGCTGTTTAAGAGACTTCTGCAGAATAATATACTTCCAGCAGCGAGCCTGCAGACCCCTATACAGTTAACAGATGGGTAGTGTATCGCTTCATTTTCTCACCTAATGACAGTTTTGCATCGAAGCAAAATGTTGATTTCAGCTCAGTGACATTTTTCCCAGATTCTTCATATCTTCTTCGACTCTATTAACTGATTTTCATGCCTTGTCCTGTGCAGGGTTCTCGGGGGCCCTGAGTATATGGATGTTCTTATGAGTATGGAGAAAGGCAGTCCACATTTAACCGGTGAAATCTACTTCACGGATCCCAGGCTGGTGGCCAATGGATTTCAGATCCGACTCTTTCCAGGTAACACTCCACAACAGGCCTTTTGAGCACTTCGCTTTCAGACAGCTGCTTTCGTGCAGGAAGAATGAAAGCCATGAATTTGCGTATTTCTTTGTTTACATTTTTTTTTTGCATTTTTAATGTTTCTTTATATCTATATCTTTCACTAACTTATCTTGCATAAACCACAGATTGGAATACGGCAGTGTTCAGCCTTTAGCTGATGTTACCGGGGTTTATAGTCTATCTTCAAGTAATGGTTATTTTTCTTCTGGTTTATTGATCAAATGCTTTGCTTAAAATGACTATAATTAAACCTGCAACCCTGGAAATGGTAAAGAGTTCACGAGTGTGTTGTATAATTCAGGTTCAACTAAATCAGAGGTTTAGAGTCTAATGGGTTAGCAAAAGACTACCCTTCCAAATATCAACGTAATCAATGAATACTCAAGTATTTAATGCTCAGAAGGGACATCAGGTAAAGACACTTTTTATTACCCTAAAGCTCCAGTTCTCGTTTAAATTCCGTCTGTGGATAGAGGTGCTCAAAAATACAATTACAAAATTGGTATATAGAGTGATATTGGGCTATATTTTGGGATTTAATTGGTGTCGCTGTTGTACAATAGAGAAAATACCTACTTCTACCTCTGGTTCTACTGTTGGAAACTAAATAAGGGGGAAAAGTTACATAATGTTGATTGACAAGTTTTTTCGAATTCATGCCAGCAGCACAGGGTGGATGCCGTCACTCATTCTTATAGTTCGGTCACTTTTAGAAGTAACTGCGCATATGGAAAGTGCTCTGTCAGCGTTTTCTTTTTCACCGTGCCTCAATGTAAGCACGCTTAACAAAGCATGCTTGTTAAAGAAAGGCCTTGCTCTCGAAGGCAGGCTCCTTCCCATTCATGCTTTAGCCCTCATTTATTACAGGCTCACTCGATGGCCATTAAAACGTATGGAGTTATTTAACGTTCCCCTTTGCCCTTGTTCCATCATATAGTGCGAGAGATACGGGTACACATAGTTTCCCTGCTTGAACCAGAAAACGGGCCTTTATTATTCCTAAGGTCATGCTGTTTAAAGGTCTCAAGGATTGTCCAATTTGATTTAACAAAGGTTGAGCCCATTGGACATCATTAATGCCATAGTTCACAAATGATTTAGAAATGTCAAACATAACGGCATGAATAACAGGATTATGGTCAATTATTTCTGTCAGTCGCTGTGTCGGGTTTGGATTAAGGAAAAATGAAAGAAATGTCCTATGTTGTCATTCATGTTGATGTGTTTATTTCTTAAATTCCATCAAGTGACACAGAACTGTGAACTAAACTAAACATGTAACTAAAGTGCCACATAAACACATGACTAAGTGCATATTAAACTGAATAAAGATAATAGCCAGGAAAGGATAGCACTGCAAATACAAAATGCCATACTTCATTCATATATTCACTCAGTGGTTTAAAAAGAGTGGTAATTTGTTGTTTCTTGTTTGTAACATTTTGACTCCTTTGCTATGCCTGACTGCTGTGGGAAGCCAGTGATTTTAATCATGAGTTATGTCATTGCATATTTTGATAATTGGCCCCATAACGAAGCCAAGAATTTATCCTGTGGGTCGGACACTGCTCTTTACTTTTTTTTTAAAGAATTTTGCCATACACCTCTAAACTGTTGTCCTTGCACCAGAGAAAATCCCTCCTCTTGTTCATGGTTCGTTTGACCTTATTTCGCCTTGTTGTTGTGGAGCGGCCGTGAGCCGTGAATGCCTAGCCCTGCCGGTTTGTGTGCTGTCTTGGTGCTGGTATGGGTCATTTTGGTTTACGTTGGTCACCTGCCAAAGCCTGTGCCCAACTCAGTGGGTTTGCACTTCAGTGGAGTCTGCCCTTTTCAAACGAGGGGAATTCTTAAAAAAGAGCCAAGCTGCTGGATAGGCTCTGCACCAGATTACTCTGCCTTCCAAAACTGTTTGGTAACAAACTGTATTTGTTTGTTTGTGTGTGTGTGAGAGTTAAACACTTCTAATGAAATGTTTTGAACAGCTTACTTTCCATTTATATTGTTCAAGTAACAATGTTTAACAATAACCATGTTGTTGGTTTGCCATAGCGTAACATTTTAATGAGGAAAAACACTATATTAGAGATCATTGTGGCAGCATGAGTGACAGTACTACGTTGAAAATAACACTTTGGTTCACGTTGTGGTTTCAGCACTCAAACCTTTCAGGTGTTTAAAGCCCCTTTGGGCCAAAAGGTTTTGGAAAAAATTGTAAAAGAAATCACTTTTTTTTTTTTAGGCCAGTGTTTCGTAACGAACAATTCCACATTTTGGCTCTAACCTGATGTGTTAGGAACAGCAAACTGTAGGTCAGTTTATGTCAAAAATTGAACAGTTTTCTTTTTGTATTTGCAGCTCATTACTTGCTCCATGTGTTTTAGACCTTACTCAGTATCAGACTGAGATACATGTCACAGGAGATGGTGGTTTTTATTCCTTGATATTCTTTCCGTGCATTTATGCTAGTGTGGATCCCTTCATTGCGATGTTTCTGGGGTAAAGAAATCATCTCTAAATCATCTGCTGAAAACCTCCTCCACTTTTGTGATTCTTTCCAGTCAGCGGTGACGTTGTAATAGTCATTAAGTGCTTAATTTGGTGCCGTGCCCGTTTGACTTGGTCTCCGACCAGAGTGTAAATCAAAATATTTATTTATTATTCTTTCCTGGAGAAGGTTGTACCTAGAGTATATTAATCCTCGCTCGCTGCTTTCTTTGGCCAGATTCCTCCTCCATGGGGAAGTGTGTTGAAGTGACAGGTATGGCTGACTGCATGCCTTTCTACGGCATCGCGGACCTGAGGGAGATCCTGACGGCCGTGAAGGACAGGGACGCTCAGGCAGTTCAGCAGTGCAGGCCTCTCAAAGTCTCAAACTACTTACAGGTGGGAAACGCCTTCCGGGGTAGAAGTTTTCAACCAGTGTCTTCAAATGGACGAAAATGTGCCCTGTGAATGCTTTTGACTGCGCTTTGCAGTGTGGAAATGCATTATTAAAGCGACAGTTCAGCACATTATTTACAATAGAGTCAGTCAGCCAAGACATGTTTTCTGCCTGAAATTTGTCTCAGAGCTACAAGGCTAATAGCGCATAGTCCACCAATCTACAAGCTGTGTGCCTTAGTCTTCTCACACTTCTCACACACTCACAAGCTCTAATTGAGTTAACTGACTTGCAAGGTCATCTTACGTGGATGTGCTGAAGCACTGAATTGCTTGGATCTTAAAAATAAGAAAAACCATGAGAGACGCACCACAGCCCACCTTGTCGACTAACACAAAACTCTGACCCCCTCTGACAAATCAGAACTGTAACCCCGGAAGTTTAGACACCTGTTAATCAGACTAAATACTTTTTGCATGTATTATATTTTTGCATAGTTATATTTTGCATAGTTTTTAGGTAAGCAGTATCCTTTAATTAAGAATTTGTTAGCTGTATTCCTCTCATATCTCTATTGCAGAACTGAAGACTGACACCACTAATCTATTGGCTGATTGAAAATTTGGTATATTTAAATTTTATTTTGTACATTTAAAAAATGTGCCACTTTTATTCTTACTCTATTTTAAACTTTCTAGTTATTGCACTCTGGTGCTTTTCAGATTGCATGTTGAACATGTATAACTGTGTGTGACAAATTAACATTTTGAATCTTGAATGGTAAACTCAGATTACTGACATCATAATGGAAAATAAATTCTTGCATTATTTTCAAACTACAGTAGGGCACTGTCTTAACACTGTCTTAATCTCTCCGTATCTCTTTCTTCCTAAGGGAGAAGCTGTGAGGCTGGCAAGGCAGTTGCCGTTAAGCTTGTCCCGAGACGACGTCACAAACACGCTGTCGCGAATGAAACAAGAGCTAGAAGATGAACAAGAGGTCTGTCTTCATGGACGGCCGTTTTTTCATTATTTAGTCGACATTCCTGAAACTGAACAGGAAGCTGTCAAGATCTTGTCTAACACTTCCTAAGTGTTTGTGTTTGTATTTTTCAATATATGATCTGTGATGCTGGTTTTGACCAGCCTGTTCTCTGAATACTTTGTATAGGAGGACACTCTTCTGATTGTAAAATACCATAATGTAAGCTTCACTAATGTAGATTTAAATTCAACATTAAAACAACTGGATACATTTTGCCATGGATGAAGTGTGTGTGAGTGAGTGAATAATAAAATATTTTTCTAGTGTAAATTCTAGTTTATGAAGTGTTGGACCTGAGATTAAACACACGTATGACCTCCAGCAATAAAGGACACAAGATAGGGATACATGCAGGGTTGAATCTGAGTTCAGTTATAATCTGTTACATATGCAACGACATATTGTGACTGTCCTGGTTTGTGAGAAATGGAAACCTATGTCAAATAATATTTGTCAGACTTATGTAGATGTCTTTTATTATGTCAAGCAACAGGGGGCTGCATGAACGAGTTATCTTGGCTCTCAAAATTAGAGGACAATTTCCACCCCAAAGTGCACTTTATCACTCAGTGGTTGACTGGGGGTCTGTAGGAATCTGCCAGCGATGGAGGTGTGCTCCATTTTCTGTGCTGAAACAGGATTCAGCATGAGTCTGCGCCCGCTGAGAGTCATGATTGTTTGAACACATGCCAGATATACAGTGCAAGCATGCTCATCTCCCATAAGCCCTTAAGCTCTGATATTGCTGCTAAGAAACTCAAGCTAGTGGATTTGTGGCTAAGGGATTCCTTGGTCAACTTGGTCACCTTGCTTGTTTCTTATGCAAAAAGTAGCCTCACATAATTGAGCCTTTTCTGTGCTTAGACAGTGGGGACTTCAGGTCATTAATTATGATACAGTAAAAATATTGATTCATGTATTAGGGATGGATCAGATGAAAGTCATATAACACATTATGATCGAATATGATTGGTAATGGCCTGACTTTCCTTTGAGCTGTTTGGTCAACACAGGAATGAAGTCCTTGTAGGCTTGGTAGTCGTGACACATGTCTCCCATTATTCAGAAATAATCACAGAAGTATGACATACAGTGTGAAACCTACTTTGGTGAGGTTATGTAAGGCCCACATTCACCTCAAAGATGAATGTGGCTGGGGTTGAGGAATATGTACAGGCCAATCAAGTTCTTTCAAATCAAGCCTCATCTTATTAGTTGTCTTTTTGTGCATTGGGGCATAGTCATGTTAAAGCAACAAAAGACCTTCACCAAACTGTTGCCGCATATTTGGAATCAAAGTTGAAATGCTATTCTCTCTGTTGCAGCATTAAGATTTCCTTTCACTAGAACTAAGGATCCAGTCTAAACCATGAAAATGCTCCTGCCCATTAGTCCTCCGCTTCCAAACTCCACAGTTAGCACTATTCATGCAGTGTTCTCTTGGCATCTACCAAACCCCGATTCATTTGTGAGGGTGCTAGATGATTATTTACCCCAGATAACGTATTTGTACTGGTTCTGAATTTTTACAAAAAGTAATGGAAACCCAACCATTTACGCTTTTGGTCTGATTTTGTTTCCAAAGTTAGTGAGTGTGGCAAACAAGGACAGATTACATGCTACATTCAAAGGTTTTCCTTTTAAACGGATGTGGCCAACTGCTTCACAACTGAGCTGTTTCTTCTCTTAGATGTTTCCACTTTGAATAAACAGCACTTACAGCTAATCAGGGCAGCTCTAGCATTTGATAAAATGATTTGTTGGACAGGGAAAGTATCCCAGAGCAGTGCCAGCTTAAAAGTCACTGAGCTCTCAAGTACAGCCCATTCTACTGCCAGTGTTTGTCAGTAGAGACAGCATGCTTGATTTTATGTCCCTGTTGAGCTGTTGAGGGTGATTTAAATAGCAAAAGGCACCAATCAGAAAATGTCTAATTAGATATCTGCACACCTTTGGCTATTTAATACTTTGTAAACTTGCTTTGAGTGTCCTTCAAATTTCTAGAGTATAAATTATGGCCAGTTAGGTCTGAGTTCTACATAAACATTTTCACTGAATGGGAATTTTATGTCCAACCAATACATTTTAATTTTAATTGACACTAGAGACTTGTCAAACATGAAAAATCATGATTTTGGAATGCAAATAAAAAAGAATAATTGGTTTTCCATGGTGCCAGCGAGTTTGTCTCTATAGTCTTTTCCATTAATATTTATTTATGGTGGTAAACGGCACTTTACCAGCTGCAGTAATTGAGGAGAGGTTAAGCACCCAGTCTTAAAAGGTTTGCCTTGTTGACGACTGATTAGAAAAGAAAACAAGCGCAAATCAATGACCTCTCAGTTGATGCCAGTGAACCACTAAATTTGCTGCAGCATGGCTGTAAATCTGCTGTACCCCCAAAATCAGCACCTTCAACATGCATCACCAAAGCTGGCACTGGGGATTCATAAAACCTAATAAGATGGGGTCTGGGGTTCGCAGAGAAGTGTGCAGTCACAGTGAGGGACCTCCAATTACCAGCTGAAAATAAAGCTCAGATGCGGAGTTGCTCGAACCGTTTGGCGCCCTGCAGGCATACGGTTTATGGTTTTCCAGCTTATAATCAACTCCACATGAACTTCATTGTAGATGTAACTGTGGAGTTGTATTTAATATCTAAATATATTTGTGTTGCCTTTATTTCTGCAATTATTTAGGTGGATGGTAAGACTGACTGGTGCATTTTAGACTGAAATGCAAAAGCACACCATTATACTTTATTAATTACATTATTTGTGACTAAATTATATTAATTGAATATTAATCTTAGAATTCACAAAGCTTTTCTTTAAGCACAAAGTTCTCCCTAAGCACATTAATTGCCGTGTTCGCACCAGTTGTGGCGCCAAGTAGATGGTTTATGGGAGAAGCAAAGTAAGGCCGTAATTGACAGATTTTATCAAGGAGCGGAGTTCACCCTCTAAGACAGCGTTTGAGGCCACCTGAATTACTTTGATGAATGTTTTCATGCGACCATAATTTGCCACTTAACTGCCGTAAAGCAATTACCTTTCACGCCCAGGATCCCAGAAACATGTGCTCTGTGTTAAATATCACTGCTGTGAAAGCATGTTTGGCCTTTACTGTCATTTAACCTGCTTCGAGCCTTTGAAACAAATCTCTGGTGCGTCCTGCCTAGCCTGCACCCAGAGCTTAGCCTTTCTGACATGCTGGAAACCCAGCCAAAGTGCATTCTGAATTAAGGCCAGAATTACAAAATATTGTTCCCCTCTATTTAGTTTAGCGCCGTGTGCTTTGAGAGACCAGTTAACCCTTTGGAGAGGAAATTGCGGTGTTTGTTGAGTAGGTGTTGACAGCAGCCTCTGGTCCTCAAAGTGAGAATCTTTCATTCCAATAAGCGGCACTGAATGACGTCTAAAAGGGCTCAACAGGCCTCTGCAAAATTGGCACTTTTACATAAAATGCTTTAAAAAGTCCTGGTACAGTATCTGAACACCTACTTGCAGTCGTTTTTTTTATTTAGTTCATGCATGGTTTTTTCAGGATGTGTCAAGCAGCCCACAATGTCAAGTGCACTTTGGTGAGTGTTTGACGGGGTGGTTAAATATAAAACGATTAAGTAACAGTGCCCATAGGGACTGTCAGTAACTGCTAGGCTGACTAATGGGGAAGCACGTGCCAAGTGGTGTGGGATGAGGTCATTTAGTGGGGTGTGCTGGGTCAGGTGTGGGCGTTTCCTCTGGGTACAGGCACGTCAAATCCATGTATGGCATGGACTATGATGCCCAGCTATGATGATGAAGATGAGCAGAAACACAGATCCGAGCCAAGCTTGACAGGGAAGGAAATCTTCCGGACAAAGTATTATGACTAGGGACACACATACTAGCTAAAAGGCGCATAAATATTTTAGCTATTACAAACAGGATAATAAATAATCATTTAAGAAATGATACATGACACAGTGTTTCGTTTATTATAAAACAGAGACACTAGAATAGCTTAAAGACCCATAAATATTTAAGCTGTTACAAATAGGATGATAAACATTGACCTAAGAAATAACAAATGGCACATGGTTTAGTTTATTATAAACCCTGGAATGACAGTGGTCAAGCCACTGCACACCCAAATATTGGCAATTATAGATAACAGTCTTGTTTTCCTTTGTGTAATAAGTGAGACTATCATGGCCACAGTCTGAGAACAACAGACTCCCTTAAGTGTTCTTATATTGTCTAAACGTCCTTGAGCCTTTCATTTGACTATTTTAAATAAGTGAACCATGAAAAAGAAAGACCCACAAACTAAACTTTGGTGTGCCTCTGGGTTTTATCATTGATCACAGATTGGTTTGTGATTTCTAGTGTTTCATATGAATATAGTTTATATCATTTTGGTGTATGTTCAATGAGCTTGTTAAATGAATAAAGTTACTACCATGCCGTTAGCTTATTAAACTGCATACTTTTGCACTTTTGTTTAGTATTATGATATGTAGGTCTTGATTTGACTATACATTGTAGTTTGTTCACATTCAAATACTCAAAACCCTTCATAAATAAATCAGGAAATTTGGGTGCCATCTGGTAAAATGAATCCACTATGACCTTTTTCGCTGTGTGCTAAGAAGATGATGATCATCATCTAATCCCAGCTAATCACCCTGATATTCCCTTGGTGCCAAATGTAGCACTTATAGCTTCATTCTGCTGTCCTGGCTGTTCTCAGAGTACCTAGTGCACACACACCCCCAAGTTTAAACGAAGTCTCAAACAAGGGTCAAAGAGAAATGAGGTCCCTGTGTGCCGCAAGCCCCACTCCCTCCCCCTGCCTCTTTATAGAATTTGCACCCTGCAGCTATGTAAGAGTGAGCGCTGAAGCTTCAGCGTGGGGCCATGAAAGCTTAGACGTGTGCTGCGGTTTGACCTTTCACTGTGCTAACTATAATATTATCATAAGATGAACTATTGAGCTGCATTGCCTTCTGATAATCAAACTGACCATGATCTAGAACGGTGGGGCTGTGTGGTCAGTTTCAGAAGGTGGAAAATACTTAGAAAATGATTTTGACCATATATATATATATATATATATATATATATGACTGTGGTGTTCCATTTATCATAGTCAGAATCTATCTGTGTGTCTGTATATATTGTATTAATATATTACTTATAGTTACCATCAAATGCCTAGTTTGGAATAATAAATACTTACATTAGATTAAATCAGGTGAGCTGGTAATGGAATTGCACAAATTCATGCAGTGGTTGGGGCCATAAAAAAGTCAGAAAATATCAGCTTACTATATTATACCAACTAATAAATATACTTACTATATGTAGCAGCTGGGATATGTCTGGGCAACCAGGAGTGCACTGAACTGTCCCATTCACTAGGGAGCTTCCTAATTCAGTACATTAGCACTGTGTCATTGCTTTGCTAAAGTTAACACTGTGGTCAAAGTGCAAATCTCTGAAACATTTGTCAGGTGGCATTTGTTAATAAAGGCCTAGGTGGCTGGCCGAGGTAAAGGGAAAAGTACAGTGGGAGGATCTGGCACCCGGTGGAGTGTGTGGTGTAGTCGGGGAAGCTGCCAGAATCCCAGCCCACCACTTCTACAGCAGGATACAGAGGTCACAAACTACGGTAGCTCTTTAGACTGGTGTTTATAAAGCTACAGTAGAAAGGTACGTCTTTAGCTACAGACTATTGTGTAGACCATACCCCTAGAAAAGCCCTGACATGGTGAACTACCCTCTTGCATCTGCCGTCTTCAACAGCTGCTCCCCTAGAAGGTCTATTCCATCTCTTCCACCACTTCTCTCTGTGTGAGGCTTGTGAGACTTGGCAGCATCCTGTGTATATGGTCGACTCTGCCTCGCATGCTTTCTGGACTTTATTGGCATTAGATTTATGTGATATATGAACGGTTATATCTTTCTCCATGCATGGTAAGATAAGTAAATAAAGCTGTGTAATATAAACAGCAAAATGTTCACTTGGGGCCCATGGAGGTGAAGCACATTGTTTTGTTTGAATTAAAGACCGGGTTTCAATATTTTAAATTAAGTCAGTGTTTAAGTGGTATCAAGTATGGCGTGTGGTCTGTGGATCATGGGTGCACCAGCCTTGTTCGGCTGTGTCAGCTGAACCTCTGACCAGCTAACATGATAGGCCCAGTGGGGCCTGTTTGGTATCAGTGTAAACTTATTCCGTTGAATAATGGACTCCCCAAGGATCTATTTCTTGATTCATTTGGTGTCCTGTTAGCTTAAACGTCAATGACCATCTTTAGGTCTAAGTCATAGGTAAGGCATCAAAATGTGTTCTGCCTGTTTTGCACACACTGATCCTTCTTCACATGACTGTCTAGGCACATCATGTCATCTTGAATCAAGTCAAATCCCTGATCACCTTGTGGGAGGCAGGACGGGTTGAGCACTGAGAACAGCTACAATGACCAGATCCAAAACATTTATACAAAGATGTGTGTTTACACGTTTTTCTTTTTAGCTTGAATTGCAGCCTTTAGGCTGTCAGTCTGAATTACTTACACACTTGTATAATTATATAATAAATGAATGGGACAACCTACGTAAAATCCCTAAATGATATGCACACAATATAAAAAAACAAACCATTCATCACATTTATGGTTCCAGTCCTCAAATACCAAAAAAACAGTATAATTGCCTTGATTCCTCATTATAATTTCCAATAATGCAACAAAAACTGCTTTTCCATATGACAAGACGCTTTGCATTCCTGCATATCCAGCTGTCTGACAGGCATAGTGATGACACAGGTGGGGACAGGTTTCCGTTTTTCCAAATGATTCAGGCATCTCTCCGTTCTCCTCCGAGGAGCATCTATCCTCCATCACTGTCAGTCATTGGCCCAGTAGGATACTTGTGGTTTATTGCCACGGACCTTTTCCACTTCAGGCATTAACAAACCTTGTAAATGAACTTAAGCTTATGTACAAAACGTTTCAGAATGACTCATTCCAAACCCTAATGCAATCTCGAGTTACATATCACTAAACCAGGACACCTAGCCGTCCCTGACCACAAACATCCGGAAGCTTTACGATGCAATTCATCAAATTACGGTTCCACAAGGGTCAATACAGTTTTGGAAAGGGTGGGGGATTGGGGGGATACTGATTTCTCAACTAAGTGAAAAAACAAGTGGCGCTAAAGGCAGGGTCCGGAGTGGATGCACTGGATAAATCCATCAGGAGCACTGACAGCCAGCCATCAGCAGGTACGCATCTGCGTCCTGTGGCCTGGGGCTCACGGCTTTTTATTGCTTTTCATTGCTTACTTTGGATCAGAGTGAACTTACTACTTCAGGAATACACCTGGCTCTTAATTCACATCTCCCTCGCTTAGTGAGGTGATTACTACATTGCAAAAGATACGTTCTGTCCATGATTAGGCAGCGTGGCAAAACAAGAATGCCGAGGATCTGCCTGCCCGCTGTCAGATCTGCATTGACTGTATGGAGTATGGTTCAGAATTTGAAACACATCAAATACCATTTTGTCTTTTGCCTTTAATTTTACATTACTTGTGCCGCATAAACTTCATTACACAACCTAGGTCCCTAACTCCACTTAAGTAGTAGCTGTCATCCATGTAAGATGTCCATTAGTGCAAAGTGCATCATCTTCCTTTCTTATCCATATTTAACAGGGTTCTTTATGGATGTGCCATACCTTTAACTCATTAGAGCAAACAAACGGTTCTCCAGCTGTACTCAGTGTCTCTCGGAGTGCGTGAATGTTGCTGCTGCATGAGGATGTGAGGGCTGCAGATGTCAAAGAGCAACTGGCATCTATACCTCTGCCTCTTCTTCATGGTATTTTCTCGGATCCGCTACAGCGCGGATATGGGGAACCTGCGGGCTGAGATGAGCTATGCGTGTCTCCCTGCGGAGTGTGCAGTGCCCCAGAGGAGCTTCCCATTTTCTCACACTCACTTCCTCACCTGTCAGCCTGGGAATGTGCTGGCAGCAGCAGGCGCAAGCAAGATGCAGACGCATCTTCTCGCGCGACAGATGTAACAGCACTCAGCCACGTCCCTGCTGTTCCTGTTTATCGAGCCCCACTTGTCTTATCTGGCACAAGAGAGAGTGAGGAAAGTCAAACATACAAGAAAACAAATCAATCATGCTGATGCTGGAAGTGATTCATGACATGGGTTCTGCTGCACCACTCGAGGAGGAGGAGGAGGTGCTGTCCACAGGACACCTGTTATCACTGATACCTTGCACTGTTTGTGCCAAGGTCATAGCTCCATTAAATGCGTTATACTTTTCAGGTAACTCACCAAACTGTTCCAGACACCCCTAGCTACCCCCTGGGACAGCTGGTGGCCTGGTGGTTACGGAGTTGCCCCTGTTATTGGAAGGTTGTGGATTTGAATCCCGGGACTGCCGATGACACCACTCAGGTACCCTTGAGCAAGGTACCGTCCCAACACACTGCTCCCTAAGCCCCACTGTCGGGTGCCCACTGCTTCCCCTGCTGAATGGGTTAAATGCACACTGTGTGCTGTACCATGGTGAGTTCACACCTGATAAATGGTACACTTTCATTTTAAAGCATGCTATATCTGCAAGACGAATTCACTTCCCTTGCTTAAACATTATAGATGTAACATAGATCTTAACATAGATCACTCTGCAATTGACCCTTGCAGAGATGGGACCTACCACTTCAATTCTCAAGGCTAATAGGACCTGTTGCTATGAACCAGATGGACCAGTTGCATTGTTCAGTTAAACTTCTACATGGTTAAATGGTTGACACACAAATGCTTGACACTCCACAACCCATAGGCTTGATTCTATCTGTTAGGAGTTTTGTGAGAGTTTTACTGTGGCAGTGGATGGAATGAATCTGACTAGTGGTGCTCTCCATGAGTATCATGATCAAGTCATGGGTTCTCTGCAATCCTGGGGTCCTGCTGATCTGCATGATTAAAATGTTTCCTGCTTCATGACACCTAACCCAGCTCATGAAGGGTTGGATAATTGCCTGCTTAGGTGGATTAGGTGTGTTGGGAAGTGGGTGCCCAACACTGGAGTTGGAGCTCCTTCCTCATTTCCAGGGGTTAAATTGGACTGGGCCTGTCTGGGGCTCAGCATTGACCCTTCAGCCTATGCTTATACATCGTGGGACACAATCCTCTACCTCAACAAAATATGACCACCCCGACAAAGCGCCCTACACAACAAATCCCAATTTAACTCATGCTCATACCTGTCGGGTACAATTCAGCATATTTTTGTTAGTGAATACAGTTTTTGTTGGTGCAACCTGACATGTGAAGAAAAAAGGGTTGGTCATATAAGTTGGTGAAAGTTTGAAGCAGTACCAACTATCATTCTTAAACAACAAATTCTACTAGTTATAACAGGAAACTAAAGCAAGTAAGAAAAGAATCTTTAAAAACTACTTGCATGGATCCCGGGGCTTTCTAAACACACACTGTAGAAATCTTGCAAAGACAATGCTCCACAAGAGAGTTCAAACTGACAGTGTGTCCAAAAGTGTATTATGTCAGCAGAACTGGGGGAAAGCAATGTTATTGCTCCAGGACCTTTAATCTCCCACAACCCTCTGTTCATTTCAGTGCATGTCCCACCTGGTTGCCATGGCTGCGGTCCAGCTCACAGCAGGAAAGGAAGTAGATCTCGGCAGTTCTCATTTCGCCCTCTTCTGGCCGGAAGTGAGGACCTGCTCCAATTAGCCATGCTGTCAAAACATTCATGTGCTAGTTCTTTCTCCCATTCCGTGCCGTAAATGTATTTGTTGCTGAACTGAGTTGAAGTGATTTTTTTTTCTCAGTTAAATTGGTCTTACATAACACTGCAACTCACTCCAATAATAAAGTTGCACTTTGTTTGAGTGGAGGGGGGTTTCCCTTACAAACGTGCAGAAAAAGCAGCATTCGGCCAAGCATGCAGCTGAAAGAGACTGACAGTGTCTATCTTTAGTTTGAGAACAGTCTAAAACACTCGAACTGTGAAACCTTTTTGCTGGTAAGAGCCATGATTTTGTTTGTTTCCCGGCCAAAGACTGCAGTGAAACGTCTTTAATGTCAAGCACTTCACACATCCACAAAAGCCAGATCTGGTTTACTGAGCACTGACTGTGATCTCCTACCCAGCATCAGTATGCCTTGGGCTGACATAATGACCTGAGCAAGCCCAGTGTCTTTCACTGTTAAGCTCTCAGAAAGTTGGGATCTTCAGTATTTTGCAAAATAATACAGCTGAACATATAAAGCAAGCACCTTTATTTGTTTTAACAGATACATAGATTTGATATTGTACATTTTTCGCTAATGTGCTGTCTTATACACGAACTAACAGAGGTTAAAAAAAAGGCAACTGTTAATGGAAACAATGGCAAGTATACAATGCAATTAGCAAACATATCAAAATCAGTTTTTACAACATTTTCTTTTTTTAGCAACCAATTCTTTCTATTGGTCTGCCGTAGTGCAAACTGCGTGGTTTGAAGACAGAGAGTTAAGTGACGCGGTATTAACATTCATACTTATTTTCAATAGTTCTCTGTCTTTAACACATTTTCAACGTATAGACTGCATTCAAAGTGCCACTGGTTCAAGTCCTCCTGTCCAGTAATACTGATTTTCAATAACAGTTCAAGTGTATAGGGCAGTTCGAAGAGTTGGATAATGAAGAGAGCTACAATTAACGATTGGATCAGATTGCGGAGTGTGTTGTGGTTTCGTTGTACATGAAGGCTTGTTTCAGGATGCCTAACTCTTCCGACAGGTTTTCAAGCTTTGTCTCTTTTTTTTTTTTGTTTTAAGTGTCCTTGAGTCCCTCTCTGTTGCTCTTGGATGCTTTACTTAAACAAGCTCACTGATATCGTCACACAGCTGTTGCAGCAAGAAGAGAACTAAATGGATATTGTGGAGTTTGTGTAATACAGCGCTTGTGCCAGTTGTGTGTTTTTTTGTCCTACATGTTTGCTTCTGTGACTGTTCTGAGAGAGAGAGAGAGCAAGAGAGAGAGAGAGTGAAAGAAAGAGAGTATAAAAGACAGTTGAATTCATAACATCAAACAGGTGAATGCTTGTCAGAGAATGCCGTGATTTAAGCTTCATGTCCATTCCCAAGTCCTACCAGCATGACGTTCCTCCAGTACATCCATGTGACCTTATAAAAAGATTGAAGAAGAGTGAATAGAAGTCAGTGAAAGTGAAGCTGTGCTCGGTGAACCTATGAGCATCCTCGCTGCTATTCTGGTTCTATTGCACAGTGTTTTTTTTCTTTCTTTTTTTTTTGAATGCGAAAAGCACTGATAGCAGTTGATGGGTGTTGTGGTGGGACGCCCGGGGGGGAGGGGGTGTGGGGGTAGACGGAGGGGTTTGGAGTCCTGCCTGGGCAAGGCCTCATGAGCAGCCGCAGCGGTCCACCACCATGGAGGGGATCTTGCCATAGATGATCTGCTCTTTGCCGTTGAAGTAAAGCATGTTGATGGGGGACATCTTGGTGGGGGTGCAGCATGGGCCTGCGGTGCCGCGGGGGTTGGCCTTGTTCACGAGGTGGGTGTGCGGGTACTTCTGCAGGTGCATGTAGTCGCACTCTCCCGAGCAGTAATTGGCCTTGTAGCGTTTGGGAGCAATAATCCAGTCCCAGCCGAAGTCTTCAAAGTCCACTGTGAGGGGGTAGCGGCAACAGCGGGATTCTGACGAATTCTCGTC
The DNA here is from genome assembly GCA_037974405.1 of Brachyalestes nurse. NCBI lineage: Eukaryota > Metazoa > Chordata > Actinopteri > Characiformes > Alestidae > Brachyalestes > Brachyalestes nurse. Next base: position 2,206,462 of record JBBPCY010000002.1, on the reverse strand, counting down.
ACAGTCCAGTCCTGACTCTCTCCTGGATCGCTTGGGACCCTCTGAGATTTTCACCTCCATGAAGGGTAGCTGTCAATGAAACAGTAAAGGTGTGATTCCTTGAAGAAATACGGGGTTGTTTGAAAGAAAAGTAAATCACTGATTTCAACCTTTGAAGTGGCAACATATATTACCAACACATTCAGATATAAAAGCCACTTTTATTATTATATAGTCATTATTAAGATTCATACTAGCCCAAATGTGCAGTAACTCATCTGAACCTTACACAGTTATGAGGGGGAGAAAGAGAAGAACCACTGAATGCTCTCAGTGGGACTTATATATAATTTCATATATACATCATTTACATTTACTCTACTACACTGAAATGACACTTAAACGGAATTTAGAAGCGAAGCGACTCACCAGTCCCTCTTCGCCCACCTCTGGTGAGGTGACAGCCAGGTCGTTCCCGTTTGTGTCGTACGCATTGATTTCTATCCCCGAGTTCGTCTCCGGCTGCCTCAGCCACACGGTGAGCACCTGCTTTACATCAATGCTCTGCCAAGACGTGACTCCGGCGTTCACATCAATCTTCAGCGACCGTATTCTTATGTGCCTCCTTCCGTCGGTAACAGGCATGAGACGCGAGATCTGCAGGAAGACGGTGGTCGCTTCCTCCGCTGCGCGTAAATGCACCCACAGTTGTGCCCTCACGATGCGATTCGCTTGGATTTTCGGACTGAAGGAGAAGAAACAGCATTTTGGTTTTCGGTCTACTTGAACGATGGAGTCAGCTAAAAAATGGGAGAGAAGACAGAAAACTGTTAGGCGTGCCTGTAACACCATCAGTTAGTACAATACACTTAGAGAGCATGAAAAGCTTGTTACGGATCAGGAGTGAAAAATCATAACTATATATAAAATATTAGCCCAGGCACTGGACACCAAGTTGCCTATAATTTCGGATGATATTTTAAGGCCACCAGTAGATTACAGTAACGTCTAATATGTGCACAACACACTTGATTTGAGTAGAATGGTTTAGGAAGACTAGGCAGGCCGGCGCGCTTTTACGCGCTCCGGGGCCACCGTGCGTAAAACCACGGTGCGTCCGAGCAGCGAGACTAACTTTCGGCTCGATTTCAGCGCTGTAAGGACGAGGAGCTTCACACACACTCTCACGTTCCTGGCGCGTAATGCCCGTCCACCGTGTTGCGCAGAGCCCCCCGCGCACCAAATGCGCCGCGGTCGCCACTTTTGACTGAAGCTTGTTTAAAAAAAGAGCCCACTCACGCTCCGTAGCCATGGTCATGATGGTCTCCGTCGTGGCGTGGTCGTCGTCGTCCTCGTCCTCGATCACGCCGTCCTTGCTGTCGTCCCCCAGCACGTCGTACTGGTCCAGCAGCTGCTGAAGAGGGGGCGCCTTGGGCAGCAGCTGCTTAACCACGTCTCTGCTGATGTTGGGGGCTTGCTTGAGGCGCAGCTTGCTCAGGATCTGGGACTTGATGGCGTGGAGGCGCATCATCTTGCTGTGCTGCCGGAACTCGCAGGTGGAGCAGTGCGCCTCGCTCTCCTCCTCCTGAGGCTGAGGCTGAGGCTGGGGCTGGGGCTGGGGCTGCTGCGCCGCCGTGAGCTCGCTCTCCACCGGTGGACCGAGGGCAACCACGAAGCTGAGAGCGATCAAAACCTGCGCGAGATGCATGATCCGAGGCGTGCACGGTAGGATTTACAGGCTCTGTGTTTGCTTTGTTTGTTTTTTTTATTTTTTATTTTTTGCAGCGAGCGCTAGCTGCGCCATTCACCGGGACACCAGGCAGGCAGGTGGCATGCTTTACACCCACCAAGCCCTTTTATACCGCAGCCCACCACGCTGTCGTCCGGGGCTGCCATTGGCTGGACCCGGCACCACTAAATCGTAACGGACGAGGAGCTGCACTTTCTGAAAAACCCCTTAAAGAGATACGACTCCTGAGACCAGAGCCCCTTTAGGGCACGTGCGCGGTGTTTTCTTTAACGCACCCAATCAAGGGCTGCAGTATCTGCATGCTGACACTTGTAGCCCTCTGCATTCCCTTCCCAGTTTTCCCAATAAACAACAACAATAGACAATAGACAGCCACATAATTAATAGCAGTATTACAGTGTAACGGTATATTGGGGTACAGAAGTCCCTTGCATTTCTCCTACATAAAGATCTAGAAATCTCTTCTGGTTCTCACACTGTTCTGAAACTTGAGTTTCCAATTGTAATATTGTAGCTTTGGATAAAAGTGTCTGCCAGATGAATGTAATGTAATATACAGAAACGGTAGATTAGGGCGCACGGTTGTGCTTTTGTTCTATTTAAACTTTTTTTTTTTTCTTTTATTGGTCTATAAGTAGAAATGTAGAGTGAATAAACACTTCTGGGACTATCAGAGCTCCCCTTCAGAGTGGATGCGTCGCTTTACGTTTGCACACGACACATGAGACACGTTTATGGGACTGTTTTGTACTGATTATGTTACGAGCCTCTATTACAGAAGACTGGCTGCCGTCTACTGGCTGCACCAAGAAGGGCAAGCAGACCCTCAGAGGGGAGATTTCAGGCCCGGGCAAAAGTTTAGACCCTCCCTCCTTCTATTCAAATGACACGTTTTATTGATTTTTCTCCGTGAAAATGAGTTACCACATCCTGTGCTTAATGCATCTTTTAAATCCACACTGCTTATTTTCCTGTTAATGCCAATTTCTAAAAATTCATTTGTAGAACTGAACATCATCATAATAATAATAATAATAATAATAATAATAATAATAATAATAATAAAACATAAACAGTGTCATTTGACTGGGACTCTATTATCAGACAGTATGTGGAACTGAAAGCAACAGAACTGAAGATGAGGAGCAACAGATGTCCAGATAAAATTCTTTTGGCTTTTTAAAGTGTGTCTGCTATGTCTCTGGGGTCACAACTTCAAGGTAGGCCTTGGCTCTAAAATAAGTCTCCATTAGAAGGTTATGGAACTGAGCATGGATGCCGAATATTACAGATCCCTGTATTACCTGTATTACAGATCACTTATTACACACTTACCTGTAGTGTAAGTGTAAAGTGACCATTTGTCATCCGTGAACACACCACAGCACACAGTGTGAAATTCTTTCTCCAAGTGAAGCATGCAGCAGCGACACAGCGCTCGGGGAGCAGTGTGTGCAGATGGTACCTTGCTCAAGGGAACCTCAGTGGTGCCACAAGCAGTCTGGGATTCGAACCCACAACCTTTCGATTGTAGGTGGATCCCTAACCACCAGGCCACCAGCTGCTCCATACTGGTGTTGGTGCTGGCTTGGGAATTATGTCCTTATTGAGCAATAAGACGAACAAGGTGGTTCAGTTCAAATCCATAAAGTCTGATCTATTACATGCTTTCTAATATTAAATGCTTTTTAATATCTATTAAAAGCTTTCCCAGGGAACCGAGCAGGAGGGCTTGTGGAGAATACTACAGTAAGTTCAGGCCTCGCATGACTGTTTTATCCCTGGGTCCCAAAATGACAAACAAAAAACAAACAAAAACTGATGGTTAAACACTGATGGCTTTTTCCGTTCTCTTAATTAGCTCTAAATTATTTGCGTAAATATTTTTCTCAATTATATGTTTTTAATTATACTATTCAGCAAACACGTAATTTCATATTATTTCCTGAATAATAAACAATTACATCCTATTTAATTAACTGGTTGATTAAACTGTCTATAATAAGTCCCAGTTGTTCATTTTGGTGAAGATAGGAACTAGCTGTCTCTCGGGGGCAGCTGGCCTAGTGGTTAGTTGACCCGGTGATCAGAAGGTTGCGGGTTCAAATCCCAGGACTGCTAGTGGCACCACTGAGGTTCCTTCGAGCAAGGTACCGTCCACACACTGCTCCCCGGGCGCCCACTGCTTCACTTGGTGAATGGGTTAAATGTACAGAAAGAATTTCTCACAGTGTTCTGTGCTGTGGTGTGTTCATGCGTGACTATATGGGGCTGCTTTACTTTAAAAGCTCCCTCATGGAAAGTTATTACATGAAATAAGCAACCCTTATGTCTGAGTCATTGTTTTATGACACTCTTGAGATCAAATCTTCACCTGTTTTTTTTAGATCAGTTAATGGTAGAAGGGTACATGCAGGACAATGGAGGGTTGAAAGTCAATCTCAGAAGATGTGTGGGCTCACTGGTGGTTCTGAATAATAAATAAAATTACTTTATTTATGTTGGAGACATAATGACCTCTGGTTCTATTCACCACCACTGTATAAAAACTCAGTCCGTTACTCTACAGTGAACTATTTCATACCAGACCCCTCTGAATGACTTTCGATCAAACCTTTATGACTGAACTATAAAGAAATTTTGTGGAATCCCCTTTTAAAGGGGGGGGGGGACCAGGGGTATATAAAGAAAGCATCTAAGAGAAAGAGATTGATGATCAGTCTAGTGACTCTGTGAAGATCAAAAACTGATCCTAGAAGGGCACTACTACTCTTTGAGTTGTTTTAGAAAATACATTAAAACTGCAAAGGCTTTGTGCCGTTTAATAAAATATGTCAAAACATCAAAGGCTGTTAGCTGTTTAGCTAGCGGCTATGATGATATTAGTGCACAGGGGTCTGAGCACAGATGTAGCTGAGTCCTTCATAGCTGACCAAGGAAGAGGTTTTCCGTGATGCAGAACTGATGTAAATGATTAGGCTGGGCCCAAATCAGCAGGACACTAAAGGCACTGCTGTTGATGTACAATATTGTAACATTGTTAAAATGAATTTGGCCATTTTAGCTTTTACTTAGTTCCTTCTGTTTCTTCTCTGTGTCAGTTTGTATTTTGTTTGTCCATTCAGGTGTTTCTGTGTGTGTGGCTGTGTGTTCAGTCAGTGTTGCAAAAATGCTCTAATCATCAGTGACTCTAGTCGTAAAATCCACAGTGTTCGTCACAGTGTTAGGATCTGCTGAGTATGTGTGTGTGTGTGTGTGCTGAATATATACTACCTGTCAAATGTCTTCGCACACCACAGGTTTTACCACATCCATTTGTTCCATAAACTGCTTTTTTTTTTACTTTGTTAACTTTAAAGTTATTGGTTGGAATTAAAATATGTAAAATACACTACCTTTCCTTTATAATATGAAAGAATCTGTAACAGTTCATGTCTGACTCCTATTAACTGGTTGTGTGGTGAATCAAAGTCAAATTCTAGAATGTCCTTTAACTTTAAATGCATTAACTGCTATTGACTGTCACTTAATGGCTCATTCAATATCAAACAGTTGCCTGGTGATCCACATTATAATTATATTAGCTGACGTTTTGTAGGTCTGGATTATAAAGCTACTCAGATGGTGAACACACAGTAATCTATTTGTTAACAAAAATGAATGAATCTTTAGTAAATATTAAGAGTAGTCATTTATTGTTATGTGTGAACATACCACAGCACAGCACACAGTGTGAACAGTGAAATTCTTTCTCTGTATTTAACCCATTCACTAAGTGAAGCAGGGGGCTGCCACCAACGAGGGGTGCTGGGGAGCGGTGTGTGGAGACGGTACCTTACTCAAGGTTATCTCAGTGGTGTCACTGGCAGGCCTTGGGATTTAAACCCATGACCTACTAATCATAAGGGCAATTCCCTATCCACCTGGACACCAGCTGCCCCAAAAGTCTTTCTTTAGTCAGGTGTGAACCCAGAACCCTCAGTCTTCAACCCAACGCAAGTTATTATGCAATATGCAGATGTTAAGACTGACATAAGATAGAAACTAGCTAATGTTAAAGAACTTAATGCATAACTTAATATATTTTCCTCCTCTGGAACTCCCTAATCACAGCGGCAGCTTGTGACCTGGTGGTTAGGGAGTTGCCCCTGCGATCAGAAGGTTGTGGGTTCGAATCCCAGGGCTGCTAGTGGCACTACTGAGGTACCCCCGAGTAAGATACCGTCCCCACACACTGCTCCCCGGGCTCTGTGTTCCTGACTGCCCGCTGCTTCACTTGGTGAATGGGTTAAATATAGAGGAAGCATTTCACACTGCTCACACTGTGCTGTGGTGTGTTCACGTATGACAGAATGGTCACTTTACACTTAAATCCTTAATATAAATGCATTGATCACTAAAATCCAGTGATAATGAGACAGACTTAAAAAAGGGTTCTAGGGGAGTAAATCTCAGCACATCCAGGTGAAACTTCAGCTCAGACACAGTCATTTTAATCAGGACGGAGATATTCTCACCCACTCAGCCCCAAGTCACCCCCACCACTCTCAGTGTTGTGCACGAACGCGTTCATTGAACACGTTCCTATTTTTCGTGAACGCTGAACTGAACAAATCAATTTACAAATTATGAACGGTGACATTAGTGACGTTAACTCTCGTGAGATTGAACGCAGTTCACGTTTTTATGTTTGCTGATTACCGCCTCTGCAGAAGCAATTTGTTTAAACATTTGCGTCCGTTTTTGAAGAAATCAGTGTAAATTTAGAGGGAAAACCACACGTTTTGTTTACTTTTAGTTTTGTTCTTCTCTGAGCACTTTAAAAGATATTGTTTGAATGTTGCATTTTAGGCAGCAGACACGGTTTGTTTACATTTTGTGTTAATATTGTCTGAATAAAATTTCCATAAACAGTATACCTGCACCTCGTTTTTTTTACTTTCAGCATAACATGATGCTTGCTTAAGTGGTAAGAAATATTCTCAACCTCTAAATTGGTTTTTAATGTAATTTATGTATATGATTGAACTAAACTGTGAACTAGTTCTTTTTCAGTGTTGAACTGCCACAACACTGAGCACTCTAGTATTTGTCAGAACGCGTTCCACTTTACCTGAACCTCACCCTGTTTGACACGCAGTGTTCCAGAGGAACCGCCAGGTGGCGCTGTTCTCTAAATAAAAGTGTTCCGTCGCGAGCGATGATCGTGGGAGCTGCAGTAACCCAGTTTTCCAACATGTACAACACTCGCAAACATTTGTTGTTTGGGTTGAAGGATCACTGGTGGGCTCCGCGCTGCTCCCCGAGGACGCGCGCTGTACGCGGAGAGGGTCCTCGCCGCACAGGAGGGACGCAGTAAACCGCGCCTGGAGGACCTTGGAGAGGAAAAAAACGCACTCAGACGCACGGACTGGACACGGAACGGCTGCTGGGACTGCTGTGATGTCCTTCGTGAACTCTGGAGGTGGTCAAAGTGCGCGTGAAGTCGAGACGAGCGCTCGGCTGCAGTAAGTTTAGGAACCAGGCTGGGAACCAGAGCGCGAGGAGAGCCAGACTGGTCTTCTGACTGGGATTAGACTGACTGGGATTAGTGTGCGCAGGTAAACCCAGCCTGGATAAGGTGGGGACGCCGCTCCGTGTGGGGGTCTAGCCTTTGTCCAGGTAGGTTTCATCTCCACCCCTTTGGATTAACAGGGTGTTTGGGCTGCAGGCCAGTGTGTGGCGAGGCCCGAGCACGGCACGATGACGAGGACGTGCATTTCAGCACCATTTATTTCTGGTGATTTTTTGACCTTGAAGCTCTTAATTGCGCGCACTCCGCGTGTGAACCGCGCGCTCTCGACACGCGCCACACGCGCATTATTGCGCTCAAAACGTGATTAAGGTTTACTGAAGCTGCGTTCCAGCTATGCAGTCATTTTAGAGACTCACCTGTTACTATAATAAAGGTGTGCAGACGCCTGGAGTGTGACGTAGACGGCTCGACCTCAGGGCAGGTGTTCAGTAAACATGCTGTGTTCAGTCAGTCTTCAGACACTGCATGTTCAGACCTTAGTGTGTTATTAGGCCATTAGAATGGTTCAGGAAATCACTAACCACTCGGTGTTCAGTAATTAAATAAGCATTCAGTGTCCAGTAAATCAACAATAATTCAGTGTTCAGTAATTAACTAATAATTCAGTGTCCAGTAAATCAACAATAATTCAGTGTCTAGTAAATCAGTAATCCTTCAGTGTTCAGTAATTAACGAATCATTCAGTGTCCAGTAAATCAATAATCATTCAGTGTCTAGTAAATCAATAATCATTCAGTGTCTAGTAAATCAATAATCATTCAGTGTTCAGTAAACATGCAGTGTACAGTGAGTATCCCAACAATTCCAGTACGTTCAGACCTTAGGTTGTCATTAGGCCATAGAATGCATTATGTTCAGTAAATCAGTTGAGTGTTCAGTAAATTAATAATCATGCAGTGTTCAGCAAACATGGTGTACAGTGAGTCTCCCGACAACCTCAGCATGTTAAGTAAATGACCTACGATGTCAATAGGGCGTTAGAATGCCCGGTGCTCAGTGTTCAGTAAATCAGTAACCGTTGAGTGTTCATTAAATCACGAATCATTCCATGCTCAGTAAACACTAACCATTGAGCGTTTAGTAAATCACAAACCATTCAGTGTTCAGTAAGTCCCTTATCATTCATCTTTCATTAAATCCCTCAACACCAGGCTGTGCAGTGTTGCAAAATGTAGTCAGTTAACATGCAAAGTTCAGTATTCAGCTAAAATATGAGGGTATCCAGTGTTCAGTCAATCACTAAATATTCACTGAACATCATTACATTACTGAGCATGCAAAGTGCAGCATATAACTAAAACATTAGGCAGTGCAGTGTTTAGTGAATCTTTTAGCAATACTAGGCTATGTAAAAGTAAATCAGTAACACATTAGGCTGTGCATTGTTTATTAAATCACTAGGGGAATTAGAATGTGCATTGTTTAGTAAATCACTAATGGAATTAGACTGTGCAGTGTTCAGTAAATCACTAAACGAATTAGGCTGTGCAGTGTTGAGTAAACCACTAGGGGAATTAGAATGTGCAGTGTTCAGTAAATCACTAAGGGAACTAGACTGTGCAGTGTTCAGTAAATCACTAAGGGAACTAGACTGTGCAGTGTTCAGTAAATCACTAAGGGAATTAGACTGTGCAGTGTTCAGTAAATCACTAAGGGAATTAGACTGTGCAGTGTTCAGTAAATCAATAAGGGAATTAGGCTGTGCAGTGTTCAGTAAATCAATAAGGGAATTAGACTGTGCAGTGATCAGTAAATCACTAAGGGAATTAGACTGTGCAGTGATCAGTAAATCACTAAGGGAACTAGAATGTGCAGTGTTCAGTAAATCACTAAGGGATCTAGAATGTGCAGTGTTCAGTAAATCCCTAAGGGAATTAGACTGTGCAGTGTTCAGTAAATCACTAAGGGAATTAGACTGTGCAGTGACCAGTAAATCACTAAGGGAATTAGACTGTGCAGTGACCAGTAAATCAATAAGGGAATTAGACTGTGCAGTGATCAGTAAATCAATAAGGGAATTAGACTGTGCAGTGTTCAGTAAATCACTAAGGGAATTAGACTGTGCAGTGTTCAGTAAATCACTAAGGGAACTAGAATGTGCAGTGTTCAGTAAATCACTAAGGGATCTAGACTGTGCAGTGTTCAGTAAATCACTAAGGGAATTAGAATGTTCAGTGTTCAGTAAATCACTAAGGGAATTAGAATGTTCAGTGTTCAGTAAATCACTAGGGGAATTAGACTGTGCAGTGTTCACTAAATGACTATATATCAAAAACAGCCTGTGCACATGCTGTATCAAAATCATTCTGTAGGATTCACTAAATTGCTAAACATGCGATGTTCTGTAACTGAAATGTTCAGCTTTGCAGTGTTTAGGAAATATTTGAAACACTTTTCATGCTGTAGTTTGGCACGTTCTCTGTCTGCCCAGAGCCCGTTGCATATTTATGTCAACTGATAGAGGCAGACATGGACACCTGTCTAGTGGAATTCAGTCACCTACCTGTAGCTGAAGCTCACATTTAGACAGATCATAGCCTGTGGTCTTCTAAATAAATGTAAGTGAATCAAAATAATATCTGTTATATATATATGTGTCACACGATTCAACTTAATTACATATTCCAATTAATTACATAATTACAGGCTCTTTAATTCATTAAGCTAAATTAATGGCACACATTTTTGCTGTAAAAGTATTTAAAAGTAATTAAAAATGAATTTTGGCATATGAGTGAATTAATATGTAACGTTCCCCTTGTCCCAAATAAGGGCAGACGCTGAGGCAGACATTCATATTCTTTCCTTTTCTTTATTTACAGAAACACACTAAACAAAAGGCAGGAGTGCCAGAATCCAAAACAAAAGAGAGAGAGAGGAACATGCAAAGGAACATCAAATCATCAAAGGTCCACACTCCAAGAACTTAAATATACAAAACTCAAAACACTAAACCAAATCTCATTTCTCTGAGCACCTTGGGCAGCTGGAACTCATCATTAACAAACTCCTGACTGGTGGTGCTCAGAATATCATAATAAAAGTCTAACCAAAACCCTAAAGCATACTTAACCAAAACTCTAATACAAACTTAACCTAAGACGGCCTCTAGTGGCCACTAAGAGTTCCAAATACACAGAACCACAAAAGGCCTCTAATGGGAGGGTGCTGTCACTTACGGGACGTAACAGAATATTCAATATTACAGACTTTCACAGTCTCATTAATTTAATAACGTCACAGCAATTCATAATATGACCTAATATGCTGAGGGAAAAAATGCTTCAACAAGAACAATTTAGGACAATGTACATACAAGCACAGGTGTTCTGATGAATTATGCTGCCCTGTCGAAAAATGCTACCGTAATCGACAACAGAGTCTAGCGATGCACGCTAGATTAGCACTGATAATGAAGAGAAATAGGCAAATAATATGCATAATCAGAGATAAATATATTTTGTTTAATTGAGAAGAGCCTAGATCGATAGATAGATATATCTTTAGAGGTGATAGAGCCAGTTTATACAGTCAACTAAACCACTGGTGTCACATCCCCAGTCAGCGGCCTCGAGAAGCCACTGTTGCATAAATAATGGAAAGGCTTTTATGTTGACTGGGGGTGTGGCCTCATCCCTGGCCAGGGAGATTAGTAAGAGCTCTCGGCTGGCCAGGGATGAAACACTGATTATGTTTAGGTGTTCTGGGTTTGAGTCACAGTATAAAGAGACTGTCTTTGTGTTGTTCCTTGTCGATTCTCCCTCACTTTTCCCCTGGTGTTGGGTGCATGATTTTGTGTTTTCTGGCCACTGTGCCTGTTACTTTGTAGTTTGCAATAAAAGGAAAAGCAAAAGAGAACATGGAAGGCTGCATTTGTGCCTCCTGCCTGAGCAAGCTCAGCCCAGACGTGACAGCTGGTGGTCTACACAGTGAAGTCAGCTTTAAGTAAATTTCAGGTCACACTGAGCATTCAGCTCAGTTTGCATATGCTGATATGGTCTCCCGGTTTATGCATTAGGCTTAGTTTTCATTACACATCTTAGTAGACTGATGGCTCAGATCTGAATTTTCTGATTTGATAAATGACATCTTTCAGCACTTCTCTGCTGTAAAAGGACCTGCATATGCACGTGTTTGATTATGTTAGGCACTGCTGACACATCGCCAGCGCTGGGTGAGGACCTCCATGATGAGAGAATGAAGGAAGAAAGTCTTGGAGGTGCATTATGATTCTGTCTCACAAATTTATGCTAAAGCATAATTTCTGAATGCCGCCTAATGAACTGCAACATCAAAGCAGAGGAAAAATGATCTGCACAGTTTCTTTTTCATCTCTTCTCCCATTTGTTTATAAGTTGCATTAGTCCATGCAGTCTAAACATACCACAGATGTATGTGACCTGGTAGTAAATGTGCACACCCTCTTCCTCCAGTCACCTAAGTGAATCAGAAACTGACTGAAGTTAGGTGATATTAGGGATCAATGAAAATGGCAGCTATATATGCCTCTCTTGTGTTGAAATGACTTGAGACAGATGTTAAAGGAATGGTTCGGTGAAAAATACAATTGCTGCATGCCAAGACATGTTTTGTAAGTCCAAGTTTTATTTCTTTTATTTAGTACTGGTACTGTGAGGCAAACACTGCTGACAAACAACTAACAAACACTAGAAACACTAGATCATTTTTGGATTCTTTAAAACTTCTCTCAGCCTGCTCAAACTGCATCCATCTCTTAATTAAGGTTGTGCAGGACACAGCATGACTTACGATCCGCTTTGAAAATGAGCAAAAGACTTTACAGCTCTGGACAACGACCTTAGACATCGTCAGGGCTGGAGATGACTGATCTTGAATCAAATTCCTCCATATGTATAATAACTTTCAACAAAAACTGATCCTAGATTAGCTCTACTTCTCCTGTACAGACTCTGAACACAGCGTACAGCTACACATTAATTATATCACCCGGTCTCCATACTCCATACATTAACTGACTTTGTACCTTCCTTGCTCCCCATGCTGCTGCCATCCTTGTACATAGTCTTATCACCTCCCGGATCGATTATTGCAACTCTCTTCTTTTCAGTCTCCCCAATAAGTCCCTCCACAAACTCCCAACTTCTTCAGAATTCTGCATCTCGGATCATAACTCGTACTGCCTTAAGAGAACATATTACCCCAGTTCTTTAACAGCTTCATTGGTTGCCCATAGAAGCTAGGATACACTTTAAAATTTTATTTCTCACGTTTAAGTGCATTCATAACCTTGCCCCTCCTTATCTGTGTGATCTGCTTCATATCGCCACTGTTTCCCACTCTCTTAGATCTGCGTCTGCCACTCATCTTATTGTTCCTTCTGCCTGTCTTATCACCATGGGGAACAGAGCTTTCAGTCTCTCCGCTCCTTGCCTCTGGAACCCACTTCCTCCAGTTATTAGGAATATAGATTCTCTTCCCTCTACGTCACAGCTCAAAACACACTTGTTTAAACGGGCTTACTCACTTTAACAAAGATTTTAATTGTTGTCAAATCTTGTTTATTGTTTTGCTATTTTAATCAGTTGTTTTATTGTTTATCTAGTTTTTCTCTGTAAGGTGACATTGGGCTTTAAAACGGCACCCTCAAATAACGTATTATTACACAGTAGCCTTTTTTGTAGTGCACTCAAAAAACATACCAGTAAATCTGTGCCTCCATACTGAATAGCTGGATGTGGGTTGAGAGACGTTTTGAATGTGTATTGATGGAAACAGTTAGGGAGACTATCAGCCTCTAGTGTTTGTTACCAACATTAGTCTCACAGCTTCAGTTTGGAACTACAGAAGCCAAATCTGGCACATTGTTTGGTTGTTTAACTAGAGGCAAGTGGAAAATTGTGTAAAATATATTTTTTACTAATCCTTTAGTGTATCATTTCTGATTTAAAAAGATCAGATTTGTATTCGCTGTGAAAAAAATCTGCACGAATTAATGGGTTCAGCTTCGACCGTGTAATGTGAACATGGCTTGATGCATCTATCCTGTGCGAACGCAGCACTTCTAGCTGTTACCACATTGCATACTGACACTGGATCCATGACTACAAGGACAAGGCTGCCAATATGTTCTAATAAACGGCTGCCCTAAATAAAGGTCAACACCACAAAGTGAATTCATTTAGACAAGTCAAAGCTTGCTGACATAAATCACTGAAACTCTTTATCTTCTTCTGGCAGGGAGACTTCCGTCAGTGAGCTGTGCTTCATGGGTTGTCATTCGGGCCATTTTGACGACGATCAGTTCAGACGAACGTCCGCCGGCTAGTGGCGACATTTCTCACTGCCCTCCTCGTCTCTGATTTCAACCTAATGCGACATTATTCATATCATGGGATGCGTCAAATCCAAGCGCAGCGATCCCACTCAGAACTCAGACTCAGTGGAGAGAGTGGACGGCAGGCCGGGAAGGAAGAGAGGGGAGAAGGCCGTGCTGGTTTACGCGGAGACGGGCCCGGCTGAGGAGTCGCCGGGGGTCAACCCGGTCCTGCTGGACTACGCCCAGAGGCTGTCGGAGGAGATCGTGACGAGGGCCGTGCAGCAGTGGGCCGAGGTGGACAGCCGCTACAGCGACATCCCTTATATCGAGTGTGACGTGCCGTGAAGGCCAGAAACTGTGAAGTTAGACCTCTCCAACATGTGGTTTTCCAAGGTCAGGAGAACCGCTGGGCCTGACCAAAAGCAGGCTAGGTGGAGTAAACTTAGTACACTGCGTGACTGCAGGAAGAAATACTGTTCAATGATTGGACACCCTTTTTGGAAACACATTATTCATACAAACGTCTGATTGGGAAATGGCATTGTGGCATTATTCTGGCCTGGTCAACTTTTCTTTCAGTCGGATTGAGTCAGTTTGTGACTTCACTAAAGAAGCAAGAGAACTGCTATCAAAGCACCGGTATGCCTCTGTAATTATCATTTTTCATTGTCAGTGCAACGTGTCATATCCAGAGCGTGGTCCTTTAATTGGCGAGTCAAGGCAAACGTGCAGAGGCCAAAACGACGCTACTCCCAGGGACGCTATTAATAGGCCTTTCTCTTGTGTCTCCCTGCTTTTATCATAGTCTCTGTTTGCTTAGATCAGCATACACACACACTCTCACACACACTTACACAGATTCAGTTGTCTTTGCAGGGGTTTCAGGGTGCAGCAGGACAAAGTAACACACTGAATCTACTTGATACATTCATATCATTTTCTCATGAATACAGTGCATTACACCAACACAGTTATTGCCAAAAGTGAGTAAACTAAAAGTATTTTTTGTAATGTACTTTAATCATGTGGGAAAGATTTGTGTCAAGCAAATTCAGTGCCTCACCTCATTCAGTGTACCAGGCTTATGCACTCAGAGTAACAGAGCGGGGGGTGTTTGCCAGGGCCTTGTCTAAAAGGACACAAATGACACGTTTGTCACACTGAGGTTTGTTCCACATGCCCCTCTCTTGAGTAGGAGTGTTGGGATGCTAAATTAGGGATCTCATGGACACTGAGACCAAATACTCTTAAGGGAGGGGTTCATACCACAGTATAAATGTAAGCCATCAGGTACAGGGTGTGCCCTGTGCCCTTATACCATGAGGTAAGGTCATAGGAGCGTATTGAAATATACAGCTAAATGGATCTCTTCCCCTATGGGATTTGGTGTATTACATTGTCTATAGACCAAATAATGGAGAAGTCTCTTCTGCTGTCATGATTGCTGCAGCTCAAATATGCAAACCTCAGAGGCCATGCCATGTCAGAGGGGAATTCATGCCAACTTAAAATAGCTTTGTGCTATTAAGACTGCCGAACTACTAGTTATAAGGCTTAGATATGGGACCACAACAAGCCAGTGTCCTTAACAAATAGTAACACAAGCACAATCTGCTCTTTTGTGAGGCATTTTAGGCAAGTTCTTAAAAAAAAATGCCACGATGACCTAAAGTAACCAGTGTCCCTTTAACTCCAAGTGATGTCTTTATGAACCATAAGTGTTTTAAATCAAGCGAGGGCTGGGATTTGCCTAAACAAAATTATGCAGGTATTCAGATATTTATCTACTGGAATAATCGTCATAATAAAAAAAGCTAGTGTTTAAAGCAGTAAGTGTGATTTGCATTAAGATGTCAATTTGAGGCCTTTGAGCACAAGACAAGACCCACAACAAGTTCATTCCACTTCTCTACAGGACACTCCTAGTACAAACAGCAGTAAGACCAGCTGGGGTCCATTTGTCAACAGAGCAACAGCACAGTTTTGTGCTGATCCTGAGTAATCTCCGGGGGGCATTTCTCAAAGCAGGATTTCTCAGATTAGCTGGATAACATAAGCCAAAACTGTGGGTTGTCCAATAGAAATGCTCCTTGCCTTTTTTTCTCCTACCGGCTTAAGTAGCTGACTTGTCAGTCAAAACCAGATCCATTTCCAGCAGTGCTAGCAGTTCTTTTATTTACCTTCAGTAACAGTTTAGAACAAACACACTCCTGGAAGGATACCACTGTACCAGATAATACCATGTTATTAGAACGATCAACCTTTTACGTGCTCTTTTGATTTTGGTATGCATTACCAGTATGCAGACAGAAGGATTGCAGTCTGATTTAATGTAGAATGTAGAATAAGTGTTTAACATTTTGGCACATTTCAGTCATTGAGATGTAAACAACGTAAATCACAGTGGTTTAATTGACTCAGATATCTTTACAGTGGTGGAAAGGAATCCATGGGTTGCAGTATCTACAGCATAAATGGAGCCACTTTATTTACCACTAGTAATAAGTAATGTATATAGTAAAATTGCGGCATACATGGAAAAAGTATGATTCTCTGCCATGAAGGGATTAAAAAGATAAGTGTAAGGCCAAAACAGTGTCTTCAGCACCCGGCAGCATGTTCGTAACCATTTCATGTAATAATTTTCTGAGGGAGCTTTTAGACACTGAAGCTCCACCACTGTGAACAATTCTTTTTAGACCTCGAAACCGCAACCCTGAAGTGTTCTGCCAACAGTAGAAGATCATCCTTCCTGCATCCGTCTAATAAGGCGATAGAAGGATTCTCCAACAGAGCCCATCAAACCACCCTGAAAGACATCTTAGTGATTTAATCATGCACGCCAAAGTTGGCAGAACTCCTCTTTAATACTAAATCCTTCTGTTTCCTCTACTGGACACTGAGACTATATCTACCTGATTAACAGAAAACCTTAGTGGTGCTTTTGCAGGAGGTGCTTCTGTCCAGAGGCTTTCATTTCAGTTTACTGTACCAAACTCAGTGTTGTATGTGTGGTCAGCAGTGCTCAGCCTCACCTTTGTAAATAAGGCAAAGAGAAAACGAGAACATGACATCAGTGGGTGAAGTAAATGCAAAACAATGTGACACCAATAAATGAAGTCAATGCCTTCCGCTGTACTCGGCTGCCTTCTGATTTCATTATTTGTTTTGCTGATTCCCTCGTCGTCTCTCGCTCACACACACAGTGATTCAGCTTTTTTCAGCATTTTAAGACTGGAACAGTGAAAAGGTGTGTTTGTTTCTGCAGTGTTGTTTGCTTTCCTGCTCTTTCTTGGGTGTGGACACAGTGGACAGCAGGCCTCTGTGCTGGCAACTGAATCATTAGATTAGCAGCTCTGTCACAGGCCAGAGGAGACGTCTAATTGACTCTGTGGATCATTAATAAGCTTTCAGGAGACAGAGGATTCATGAAAGAAGTCTGGAGGGTTCACAAAAACACACACATTCGCTGATAACATTAACACCATCTGCCTAATATTGTGTATTATCCCCCTCGTGCTACTCAAGACTTCTGAAGCTGTGCCGTGGTATCTGGGAACAGGACAGGTCCTTAAACTCCTGTAATGGGGGGCTTACACTGTGCGATTTTTCGCCCATTTTGAGACGATTTTTCACTCGTGCAACCATTTTGGGGCAAGTTTCGCCTCAATCGTGTTTCGTGCATCGTTTAGTATACATGGGGTAACGAGAAGCGATTAACACCTCATGACCAGCTCCCGATCAGCAATCGTATGGTCGCAAGAAAATCAAACCTGTTTGAAATCCTGGTCACCCCTCGTGAGAGTATCGCACTATTTTAACTGCTTTTACTGTTTCTTTACTTTTTACTTGTACTTTTTTTTACTGTTTATAAGGGCATTGCAAAAAGCATTTCACTGCATGTCGTACCACGTATGATGGTGTGTGACAAAATCTGAATCTATTGAAGCAGTGCCACGAGCCGATTTAACGCAACCTCTCGCACTGGGCATGCGCAAACACAGAAATGGAAGTTATGAACTGTTTATGTTATTGTTCCGAAAAGAGCCCCACGTGTCGTGTATGGACGTACAGTGTGAGCAGTCAGGCCGCGTCAGAGCATCTGGCCGTATAGTGTGAAAACATGAATCGTGAGCTACGAACTTCTAACCCCTGCGATTCAGTCGTACAGTTTGAGCAGGAGCTGAATAGCGCGACTGAAAAAAAATCGCACAGTGTATGCCCAGCCTCTGAAGAACTTATCCTCCAGGATCAATAAAGTATTCTGATTCTGATAAAAATGGCCACTGTCATTAGGGAGTGTACTTGGTCTGCAACATTACGGGTACTCATCAAAGTAACTTCCACATTATTGGCAGGACCCAGAGTTTCCCAGCAGAACAGAGCATCACACTGGCTCCATTGGCTTGCCTTCTTCCTAAAGTGCATGATTATATAATTTCTTTCCCTAGTAACCGAGATTCAGGCCACCAACTTCCACCGCTATGTGTTCCAGTTCTAAAGCAGTGGACTGGGTTAGTATGGGCACTCTGACTGGTCTGCAGCTCCTATGATACACAGTATTCTGGCACCTTTTTTTTAGAGCCAGTGGGAACTTTTTCCCCAGTTTGTGCTACAGTAGCTCTTCTGTGGGACCAGATCAGAAGGAGTAGCCTGTACTCCCTCTACATATCAATGAGCCTTGGCCACTCATGACCCTGTCGTCGGTTCACCCTGTTGTCCTTCCTTGGTACTGACTAAAGCATCGCAAGATGCTCTGACCCAGGCGTCTAGTCATCACAATAACCCTTCACAAATACGGAAATCACAAACACAGCAATAGCAATGCATGACATCTCTGTTAAAAATGGTTCTCTAATGAATTGACAAACACATTCTAACATTAAGTAACAAAAATTGTATTTTCATAATTAGGCACACACAGATCAGAATTATTAGTCAATCAATTTAAACACATGAGTTTAAGGCTTTTTTCAAACTTTCTTTTAAAACTATTTACCAATAACCCGCTGTTTATCTACACTCCAGCATTACGGTTCTTCAGTCCAACTGCTTTATGGTTAGTGCTGCTCATTGCAAGAGACCTTCACACAGCAATTGGAGCAATAAACCCTGTCATGGTTGATTTTATAATAACCAGTTTTTTGTGCGCTTGCTGCTTTTGTGCGATTGCAGACATAATATCGGTTTGGGTTGTGGCCCATGCTGAGTGATTACCAAATTGCCTTGATAAGAGCCACAGTATGAGACAGAGAACCAACTGCTTGTGCTTTTGCTTACCACTTCTAGTGTGTAAGAAGAAAGACAAGCCCTAAGGATTTTCGCAGTCCTCAAATACTTCAAGAAATCAGCATTATTCTTTCTAAACACTGGCTCAGCAGATCTGTTCGTCGTCTCCAGGGAGAAGTTTTGCTGGCTGTTCTTTGGCTCTCACATTGTGCCTCACATTTTTACGCATATCAGCCTTTTCTATTATGAAAAGCTACAAAAGAATGAATGCGCGGATTCTTTCAGAGGTGATGAAGCAAACTTTAAACGCTATTTTATTTTTGCTGCCGTAGTCTTCACAATCTGAGGTCTCTGTCTCCCAGGGAGCGGAAACATTCTTCCACAAACTGCTCGGTGACCTCAGTCAGGCATGAGGGCTTCCACTTAGGATTCTGGTCCTTATCAATTAGCACTGCAAGCATATGAGAGGAACATTCTTAATGACTTGATTGCAGAAAGAAAAAAAGAAGAAAAAAATAATTCAAGCTTCTTACCAGCTCTCACCCCTTCGTAGAAGTCGTGTCCTCTCTACACAAACACAAAAAGACACGTCAAACACTTTTGACCTTTAAGTTAATTTATAAAGCACACTATCATACACAAAAGGTAATTGAACGTCCTTTACGGAAACAGAATAAAAAAAAAAAGGATTAATAGAATGGAAGAAGGAAAAGAATACAAATGGGAGAATTAAAGAATGGATGACTTTATCAGCAGATTAGGAGAAAGTACAGAGAGAGATAGGAATAGGAGGATAGGAAAATGTTCTGAGATGTCACATACCATACAGGCCTGGGTGAGTCTGTACTCCATCACAAAAACGTCCTGAAGACTCATACTGGCTCCGTCCCGCTGCTGCCTGAAGGTCAGCTTCAGCGAGGTTGGAGACATCTTAGACAAAATCTACAGCATCAGAAAACATCTTTAGAAATCTCCACAGCTTCATTTCAGTTCAGACGTTTGCTGAAAAGACAAATTTACTTTTACTATATTTTATATATATATATAAAATGTACTATATTTTAATAATTTATCATCAAAGAGATATTTGGTACTACCGTCCGCTTTAAGCGTCGCAACTGTTTGTTCACATAAAGGAGGAAAACTACAATGAATGATGGGCAAGACGATGCAAGACGCTGCACGCTTGAAGTAAACTTGCTTTAAAACCCTTTGAGAACTTGTGGGGCTACGATGGGAAATGTGTCACTCTGGATACTCCCAATATATTTCTTCCTTTTTTAAATAGGAAAATCAGATCAATTGCTTATCAAATTTCATACAACACGCAGCCCATTTTTTCATTAGCCTTAATGCTTATTCACACAATGAAATCACTGTCAAGTGCTTCTGATGCATTTTTAATTGAAGCTGGATAAAAGGGAATTTCTCTCAATAATTCATGCAGCAATAAGACAACTAGGAAGCACCGTCCGACGGCAGCTGCCAAGCACAAGATCCTGCCAGCGTGTTCCGTTTTTATAAAACACTTGGAGATGCAGGGCACATCAGCTACTCGAGACGAGGAACAGAATGTCTCTGTAATGCTGAGTGACCCGTAATGCAATTGAAGGGCAATTATGCGATGAGTGTTTACACACAACAGAAGGCTTTTAGACGAAATAACCGGCAACAGGCACTTCCAATACTAAAGTGATGAAGATGGTCAGCGTCAACTTAATCGTCATCATCATGTTTTAACCCCATGTAGCCGTGGAGAGAACAAGTCTAACCCTGTTAAAGGCTTTTGTGCTGCTCTCACTCCTGTAATGAGACACATAAAGACATCACACCCACACACTGTGCACTGGAAGCTAAATCTTTACTTGGCTGGTATGCACTCCTGAGCCAGCCCTGTGAAACAGTCAACTCAGATTTCCTGTTTTACCTGATCAAATTCCCGCAGTTGGACACGATAATGGCATGTAATCGTTTGCTAAAGGGGCTGTATTGGTGTCTGAATGTGGTCCATATTGGAATTGACAGATATTTGGTTTGTTACGATTGATTTTTTTTTCCTGAACATTTTTTCTGAATGGAAACATGGTGAAAACTCACTCGCCATTAACCGACAGAAACTGCAGAGGCGTGTAAGAAGGCCAACAAGAGCAGGAGTGCAATATTTTGAAAGATAAAAGGCATGGGTGCAAATATTGAAATGATTTATTACCCACATATCTGTGAGTTTTTAAAAAATAACCGTTCTTTAACTTTTTAAGTCAATATGCTAAAAGGTTTCTTATCTTATTGCTTGATGTTACAGTCAGACTTTTATGAAGGCCTTAATGTTGCATGTAACATCACATGGCAGCTGGTGGTCTAGTGGTTAGGGTGTTCGCCCTGCGTTGGTTCAAATCCCAAGACTGCCAGTGGCACCACTGAGGTACCCTTGAGTAAGATACTGTCCCCACACACTGCTCCTGGGCGCTGTGTTCCTGGCCGCCCACTGCTTCACTTGGTGAATGGGTTAAATACAGAGAAAGAATTTCACACTGTGTGCTGTGGTGTGCTTCCCGATAACAGAATGGTCACTTTACACTTTTACTCGTAAAGACTGCACAAGTGAACACTAGTGTCTATGGGGTGAACAATTTTCACCTGACCTGCTAACGAATTAGAAAATGGCCAGTCTGTCCTTGAACCCACCTGTAACTGTTTCTGTGCAAACGCAGAGCCGTCCTTCTGCAGGTTCTCCAGGATCTCCTCCACGCTGCTAGCTTTAAAGAGCCTGCAGGAAAGACACAGGCTGAATAAGACCACGGTGCACAGTAAGGGTGGAAGGGTTATGAATTTTAATTATAAAACCAAATCATAATCATATTCCGTAAACGATTATTGTCATGATTTAAGCATACAGCCTCTCCCTGTACACTGCAAAAACTCTATCAGATACTTGATATACTATATCAAAGCAGATTTGTAAGATTATTAAGATTGTTTTAAGATATTTTTTCCTATTTCAAGAAATCTCAGACTAGAAACAAGT
>JBBPCY010000002.1:2155473-2184506 GCA_037974405.1 Brachyalestes nurse | reverse complement strand
CAGCTGTACTCAGAGGCAGGAGGTTTGAAAGTAGCCAATCCGAGAACGTTATTTATTTCTCCTTGCTGCTGATTGGCAGCTGCCCTGTGAGGAGCGTCTCGAGTGTTCTAGCATTTTTCATTTTGTTCTTCTTAAAGCCCTGTATTTTTATTACTGTAAATTAAATAAAATTATTACTGTATTTAACTGCTTATACCAAAAACATGTGTGCATGAATTACATACAACATCAGTATTTACATTCTAGCACTGCAGGAGTTCAATGTAAACTGTACAGTACAGATACAGGTTTACCTTTACATTTTCTTTAAGGGTAATGTACTAAGCTGAGTTTACAAAGAAATTAAAGTGTTTTGGGAGCACATTTGGGGGCATGTGTAGGGTTTACGCTATAAAATCAGGCATTTTAGGCATTTTGTTTTTACCGCATAACATCGCACAACATACACACGCATACTTACACCTATATGTATATGACATACAGCATAAAGTGAATTTTTGGCAGACCTATATAAAGGAAAACCACATTTAATTCTAAGCAACAAAATGAGATTGCTAATTGCAGTGACCTGGCGGGGGTGTGCAGCTTATACCCTCCCTGATCAGCAGTGCTTTAAGGAAAAGAGAAGACAAAGACTGCACAGCGGGTAAACATGTTCAGGGCTAAAAGAATACTTACTCCTCCCATGGTAATTCCACCGATGAGGGCCACATACGGTCTCTTACAGGTTGCTGAAATCAGAAATGGAATGAAATAACCCATATTACATCATGACAACTTCAGATATCCGTGGAAAACGTGGTCAGAATCTGAGTTTGATTTTACCTAATGCATTGTTCAGGGTGTACTCCTCACGGAACAGGTCTCGTCTTAATAAGTCTCCTGCTTCCCCAGGCTCTACAAGGGCTGCAGCACAACAGAGGTCATTAAATCATGAGAGCTACATAAAAATGAACAAAACAAAAATGTTTATATTCATTACAGAAATCTAAAAAATAAAGATGTGATAGTATTCAATCATTTAATAATTGTACAAAAATAGCTCATATTCATACCCTACTCTGAGAGTGATATGACAGTCAGTGTTTTTTTTAAACAGGTTTGGGTGGATTATTACAAATATACCCAAAAGCATAAAACAGAATGCAATCATGATTAATTTCATCGTTAAACAGTTTGATGCTATAGTGAAATCATGGAGGCCTGCTCTACTGGGGAAAAAAGTCTTGAGGAAAAATCAGCTGTCAGAAGAAAAGTAATTTTTTTCGAGTTGGGATCATGATCTCACTATTCTGGACCGTATGTTGATCAACAACATTTGGAGAAGGTGGAAAATCTGATCTTTTGCCAATATCTCGCTTTAATCATACTTACATCTGATGTCTCCTCCAGCGCAGAAAGCTTTGTCTCCAGTTCCCTTGATGATTACAATCTGTGTTTCTGAATCTTTCTCCCATTTCTACAAAGGAAGATAGACTACATGGTAAAAGCAATCCAAATCCAAAGGTGATAAATGATTCACATTTCTAGCCAAGCTGCATTCAATGATATTTATCAGTCCTTTAAGAATACCAGCCCCTTATTGGTTATTCTAGGACAGGCATGTCCATCTCCTACTCAAACACACCTAAACTAAAGCTGGCAATTAATAAATCAAGTGCATTTGAGGGGTCAAACTGGGCTGGGCATTCTCGGACTGGAATTGATTCCCACAAACTTTAATACAACTTTAAAATTATGGATGGTGAACACCCTATTACATTTACAATGCAATGATCTGGCAGATGCTTTTATCCTTAGGGACTTAAAATACAAGGAAACATTCAGGTTTTGGGACAGTGGGAGAACCAGAGGACAGTTCTGAGTGCTAAGTCTTTATGCAAGAGTAGTGCAAGAAGGTAGATTAGTGCATTAGGAGAGGAGATGCTCTCTGAACAGATGAGTCTTCAGGAGGATTCTGAAGATAGAGAGGGATTCTGCTGCTCTGTTCACCAGCGTGGAACCACGAACGAGACCAGTCTGGACAAGGGCATTAACACAGAAGTCAACTAGTTGACTTCAGAGGCACGAGGCGACGCCTCCTGAGAGAAGTCGAGCAGTTGTGTGTTTTTTCCTCTCTCTGCCTTCGATTGTGTACACAATGCAGTCTCTGCCTCTGATTGGCTGACGCTGACACGCGTTCCTTGGTTTAACCAATTATTATAGTCTCTTCATAAAAGGGGCGGTACCGTTGGTGCGAGGGCAATGTAAACACGCAACCACAAGAAGACCAGAGACATGCAGCAGAGAACACAGACACACATCATGTGTGGAGATACTTCACTCTAGACACACAAACAACTCAAAGACCTGCACCATCTGCAAGTCGGTGTTAAAGTACAGTAACAGTATTGGCGTTCTGCATGGCATCTGAAACGACATCTGCTAGCTAACATGGCTAACCACAGCACTGCAGGGAGTTGTCCTGTCGTCCAGTTGGACACTTAGATTTACCAGAAAATTCAAGGCATCAGCCTTTGTTTTGTTTATTTGTCGTGTTGACTGTTAATGTTACAGAGAACTTTTAATAAATGTTGCTCAGTGTTGCACACCCGTGTTCCGCTGCTGCGTGTGATGATGTCATCAAACAACTAGTCGACTCGACTTCGCTGAACGAGTAGCCGAAAAAATCTGAAGTCGTTAATGCCCTAGTCTGGACTGGGTTTGCACCGTGTGTAGGAACATCCCAATAACTTTTACATTTTTGCTACTGAATATGTAGCTACCTCTGTATTCATAGCTGAAGTGAAGGTGGTCCACTCACCCTAAGCTGAGGGTAAATCTGTCGGATCATTGGGAGAGTCAGTGCATTGAGATATTTGGGCCTGTTTAGTGTGATCACGCCTGCATTCCCCACTCTCTCCAACAAAACATCTGCTCCTGCGTTGCTGGACACCTGGACAAGTGGACAACAATATGAGGACATGCAGACTGATCCAGAATTACTTGAAGTATTGTGTTTTGGATGCAGTCATGGACTTACCATGTGTGCTTGCATCTTTTGCAGTCTATAGATAGATCTCAGGCTGAAAGGGATCAGAGAAGGGAAGATCATTCTCTCTGAAAGTTTTAGTCCATCATTTCCAAGGCTTTTATTCCAAAGACTATACTGTGATACTGTATCTTCTTCTTTTTATACCACCCATCTATTCTGGTCAACACTGGAAGGTGGCAGTAATTGTATAACCTAATCATAGGTTTTCAATAAAAGAAAGCTAAATAAATGCACACTTTTGGACTGGGGATAAAAAGATTTGGACTGGGGATAAAAATTAACTCAAATGTAAGTTTGCCAAATGTGTCAATCACACTGATCATAGTTTACTGAAAGGAAACATAAGACATGGAATAACAGTAACATGCACAAATATTGCCTGATAGTGGAACCACATTAAAGTGAAGCCTGAGGTTTATACACTCTGAGCACCCTGTCCATAAGAAATCAGCACAAAAAGCATTTAAGCAACAATGCTGTGTAGTTCAAGACTAGGTTTAAAGTCTGCTCTGTATATCCAAAAGTTTGTAGACACCTCATCCAACTTTTCTCCTGAAATCCAAGATGCTAATTAAGTAGTGAGGACAGTAACAGCCTCTACGCCTCTGGGTGGAACATTGCTGTAGTGGTGTGACTGCATCCGCCTATAAGAACATTACTGAGGACAAGTAGTCCTAAAAGCACTGGACAGAGCTCCAGAGAACACAGTTACACTGATCCACAACCCAATGGTGGGTGGGTTTTACGCTCCTCCAGCCGACTCTTGGGCATGGTGACTCCAGGGTGGCTTCTTTAGAGAACTCCATTCCATTTGCAGCACTTGATTATAGAGCTTATACAAGTTGTGTGCCTGCAGTTAAATGTCTGTGTCTTCAATGGATGAACTTTAAAATCACAAATTAGAGGGACGTCTGGATATATTTGGACATATATTATAGGACTGTCTATTTATTTATCTGTTTGCTTATCTGTCTATTTATCAGTTTCTCCATCTGTCTATTTATCTATGTACCTGTCTGCCAAGTCTACCTATCTGCCACTGTATCTGTCTCTCTGTATATCTATCTATCTGTCTGTTTCTGTCTATCTATATACATGCCTGTCTATTTATATAACTGTCTGCCTGTATATGAATATGCCAGTCAATCTTTATACCTGTCTGTCTATATACCTATCCGTCTGCCAGTCTATTTGTCCATCTACATATCTATTCGTCTGTCTTTGTCTATCTACTTATCTGTTTAACTATCGATCTCTATCTATCTATCAATAAATCTGTTTGTTTATCTATCTGCATGTCTTTTATCTATTTGTCCGTTTTTCTATATTACTGCGTGTCAATTTATCTTTCTATCTGTCACATATCTGTCAATCTATAACTGTCCGTCTATCTAGCGATTTGTCTATCTTTCTATCTATCTATCTATCTATCTATCTATCTATCTATCTATCTATCTATCTATCTATCTATCTGTCTGTCTGTCTGTCTGTCCGTCTGTCTGTCTATCTATCTATCTATCTATCAATGTCAGTGTGATCTTCTCTCCAGGTTAGATTTCACCTCTGTTCTGCTCTGAACTGAAAGTAAGATGACTTTCACAGTTCGGACACACAGAGAGATCAGAAAAACTTCTCTCACCTCAAAACAATCTGCAAGGTCCTCAGAGCCATCTCTGATCTCTATCAGATGTTTAACTCTCACAGTCTTCACTGTATGAACCAGGTGATGAACATAACATGAAAACACAGTAACCAACACAGAAAAGGGTTTTCCTAAATCTCCACCACACTGCCCCTACAGCTCTGGAGGACTTGTTGGGGTCAATGTGAGTTTATACAGCCACATTACCCCTTGATTCTTCTTATCATTATTATTTAACATGCTTATTATTTAAAATGAAAGGTTATTAATTATTCATTTGTACTTTTATTAATATTATTATAATTGAAAGAAAGACGTAGTATTTTAATTAATTATTATTACTGTTTATTTCAATGTTGTATTATGATTAAAATATTTCGTATTTACTTATATACTATAATAAAATACTATAAATAAAAAGGTTTTATATATTATTAAGATGTAAATGAAAATTGTCATAAAAAATAATTAAATATTATGGGTGGGTGGGCGTTTCGACGACGTTGCCTGGCAACCACGGACGCGCTGCTCTCTCCGGAAGTGCGTGGCCTTAAAGTCATGGCGGAGCGAGGGGGGTCGGGGTTGGGGTTTCATTTGTTACTGTTTTTAATCTCGCTATTGTTTTCAGGCTCTATTCTGGGGTCCGAACACGATGCTTTTCGCGCTGGGAATCCCACCTCATCTCCGGTAGCAGCGGCAGCTCGGGAAGTGCGGTAGGTAGAGCTCAAAACCCACTGTGTTTACATTTCTATTTCAACACACACTTCATGAACAAAAGTATTGGGACACCTGACCATTACACCAGCAGGGACTTTGCATTCAGATACACGGACTATAATATGGAGTTTGTCCCCCTTGCAGCTATAACAGCTTCTTGAAAGGCTTTCCACAAGATTTTTGACGTTTCTGTGGGAATTTGTGTCCATTCATTCTGTAGAGTATTTATAAGATCAGTGATGTTGGGCGAGAGGGTGTGGCTCACAATCTCCGTTCCAGTTCATCCCAAAGGTGCTGGAAGGGGTTGAGGTCAGGACTCTGTGTGGTCAGTCAAGTTCTTCCATCCAGCCATGTCTTTATGGAGCTGCTTTGTGCACTGGGACATATTCATGTTGGAATAGAAAAGGTTATTCCCTAAACGGTGTCCACAAATATGGATGCATGGCGTTGTCCATCAATTATGTGTGCTGAAGCATTAAGATTGCCCTTCACTGGAAGTGAGGGGCCTAGCCCAAACCCTAAACAGGTGTGTCGCAGTACGTTTGTCCATATTGTGTATGTTTGTAGTAACTATACAATGCGACGTAGTTTGGATGAAAAATGCTTAGCAATTAACAACTTTCATTATAAACAGCGAATAGTAATCTGCAAACTTACCCATGATATATACAAGGGGCAAAATCTATACACTTGAACAACTGTGCACAAAGCCAATATTTAAATCCAAAGTTGTGGAATGTTGCACAAAAATGATTGCACCTGGGAAAGAGTTGCATAAGTAAAACATGTTACTGCCATGCAATTGGTTACTTTTGATGGAAGGGGCAGAGAGATACAGGACAAAGACAGTATTATGGTTTCATAGATTACAGTTATAGAACCCCAGAGCAACCTCTTAGTACATTTAAACATCTGTGAGATTTATTCAGTGCTTTTTTGTTCCCTTTTTGTGATGATTTTGGTCTAAAATGAAATGATGATGAATCTCCAGAGTGATAGAAGTGAGCAACAGCAAAGCAAAAAGGTGGAGGAAATTGCTTATGTTACGAATGCACAGACACACAGAGACAAAAACAATGTAAAATATCAAGGCTAAATATATGCAACAAAAATGAAATACCCTATGCTAGATACACAAATGCTGGTATATAAATACTATAGATAAATAACCTACACTTAAATGAATTACTAGGATCATAAATGGCGGTTAGGATTATGTTATATGTTATAATAGAGATCGGTAGTTAAGTTATAAGTTATAGTAGTATATACCTACGTATGTAGTAAGTATTATGTAACATATAAGTAATACTGTAAGGAGTGGGTAGTACATAAGTAATACTGACATAAGTAGCGAGTAGTATATAAGGAATTTTGACTGCTTGTGCAAGTAAGAATCTCATTAAATTTTGTATGCAGGAAAGTAAATGCAGAATTGTGAGCTGTCCTCTTTTCAAATCATACTCCGCAGCTATCTGCTCTATGACGTGAACCCTCCAGAGGGCTTCAACCTGCGGCGTGATGTGTACATCCGCATGGCGTCTTTGGTGAAGACCCTGAGGAAGCAGGGGGACTGGGTGTTGGTGCTGCCCCCTTGGGGCCGCCTGTACCACTGGCAGAGCCCTGATGTCCACCAGGTGCAGATCCCCTGGGCTGAGTTCTTCAGTCTGACCAGCCTGCAGGCCAATGTCCCTGTCATTGAATATGAAGAGTTTATTGCAGGTAAGGTCCCATGACATGCACTGAAAAGCATGTCTGATCCTTGCTGAAAGTGATAATTATTCATCACACAAATCTTTCCCAATAACAGTAAGTGTTTGTGTATGTATGCTGTATATCTGTTGTGTGTGTATGTGTGGCTCTAGAGTCTGGTGGGCCCTTCATTGATCAGGTGCTGGTGCTGCAGAACTATGCTGAAGGCTGGACTGAGGGAAAATGGGAGGAAAAAGTGGACGAGCGGCCCTGCATTGACCGCCTCATGTACACAAAAGACAAACAAGGCTATTACAGGTGCTGGCAGAGTCTCTGTCATACAGTCGTCTTTATATAGGTGTGATGGCTCATGTTGTTTGCATATGAAATATTCTATAAATGATATGAACGTAGTGCTGATATGAACTGTAGCTTCAAACAGGTTCTTTGCATTCTGCTTGCTCCCTCTAGAGGCTGGTTCTGGGGTTACGAGGAGACTCGAGCGCTCAATGTGACTTGTTTATCTGCTCAAGGCCATGCCTCCATATTAGCACCATTCCTACAGGAAAACACCACGGCCACGTGAGTCACTGAGGAAAGCTACCTTTCAGTTCAAAGAAGTAAAAGAGACCAGCTTTCGCATCCACCAGCTGTTTGGAACAGTTTGAACATCCACATTAAAGTGAATATAAGTGCACACCCGCTACAGAAGACAAACTTAAGGATTGCGTTTCTTGCAAATTGTAGTGGGCAGTTTCTGTTAAATTGTTGACGATAACACACTGGAAGATAACATAACGTGCTGTAATTTTTGCACTTTTATGTTTTATCTTTTGTCCAGTTTGTTAAATTCATCAATTAAACAGTTACTGTTCCTTCAAACAGGCATTAAAATTGTGTTCTCTATCGAGGATGTGTACTTATTTGCTCTTAGAAAATCAACAAAACATGTCATTTGAACAGAGGTACCAAACCTTTTGCATACGACTCTAATACAGTACAGGGGGTCCTCGAGTTCCTTTGACAGTGATGTAACCTGAATTTTGGTGTAAGTCGAAACAAACCCTGGCCTCAGCCACTTACCAACTCTAACACAGTTAAAATCACAAAAACACTATTAAGCCACAGAAAAAGGAAAAAGAAAACTCCTTCACTCAGACGCCGCATTACTGCGAATTCTTCCACACGCAACCAGACTAGTTCACCCACGTAGTCTGTAAGTACGAGGCTAACGGTGTAAGTCGAGTAGGATTGAGGGTTGTAAACTTGAAATGTCATATGTGGCAACTGTTATAACTTGAGGACCCCCTGTGCTGTGCTTTAAGAAGCTATTTTTTTACCATTAAATTTGTCAGACATTCATGTCCAGATGACTGACAATCTTCGGTTCAGAGTTCAAAATGTTTGATTTAACAGAATCATGTTATGTGTCTGCAAAGTACTTTATTGTTTTGTAGACTTACTTCAGATCTTTGGCTTCTACTTTTACTGGTATGGATATAATTCTCATGTAATTCTTAAAAAACCTAAATAAAAATGAATGCATATTTGTACGCTTGTTCTACCACAGGTCTGTATTGCTGGACAGAGCTGAGACTGTCCTTCATGATCATTATGCTGGAAAAGACTACTGGGATGTAAGTTCATTACTGGATTGTAAAAATACTAAGAAATATTTGACCCTTAATAAATGCTGCCGTTAAACAGATCTGCTTTGCCTTGTTTTAAAAAAAAAACTTTTATTTGTTCAGAAAAGACTAACATTAGAATACATAACAGTGCATTGCACATATCAGGGGTGCCCAAACTGTTTTTTTTTTTCTTCAAAAATGCAGATTTAAAAGGTAAACAGTGCCATTTACTCGCAGGCAAAATTCCTCACAGGTTGACTCTTGCCTTCAGGCCACAGTTTCGGCAGCACTGATAATTGTTGTGTGTGAATACATAGAAATTATCCAACAAGATCCAAAACCTTTTTTTAACTTATAGATGATTTTATATTATAGATGTATGTTTATGTATATGAAGAAGGTAAGATATAACTGTCCAGAAGAGGGCAGTAGGGATAGACTAGGTCTGTGAGTTTTCTCTTAACTCCTGGATTGTGTGTGTGTGTGTGTGTGTGTGTGTGTGTGTGTGTGTGTGTGTGTATACACATATATACACGCATATATATATAAAAATGTGTGTGTGTATGTGTTCACTGGAACCAAAACAAAAGTGTTTGTTTTTCTACGTATTTGTCATAATTTCATTATAGTTTTTAAGAATGACATAATTTAAAATTATAACTTGCAACTTGCTTTAAAAAGTCCAGCCTTCCTTTCTATTACTAATAGGAAGAAAAGTTGTGGTCTGACCATGTATAATTCCTGTAACTGCTCTGTCCTGCAGACTCGGCGCAGTATGGTGTTTGCCAAGCACCTGCGTGTTATTGGAGACCAATTCAGAGCGAAGTATCTGAACTCTACTGATGAGAAGGATCAGACTCCATACAGTGAGGACTGGACACGTATGAAGGTGGCTATTAGACCCCCACTGACCTCTGAATATCTGCATTATTTCATTTCAGCATCACTGCACTGATGCCTGATATAATCACAAACACAAAGAGTAATACACTACTTATAATAATATCAACATGAAAAGGAGAATTTATTGCAAGGTTTTCTAAATGTTTTTGCTCCTTAGCAATGAACAGTTGCAAATTCTTGACCAAAACAGGAAGATAAGTACAACAAAGTGTTATCAGTTATGCAAAAGCTGCAAACCGCGAGAAAGAAAACTGAATCCAAAGAAATTATGGAACCAGAACTAGAAATATTTAACTTGACTAAGAAACATGCAGTCTTTAAAATGGAAGCCTTTTATAAACTGGGTGAAAAGACAACATGATGGGAGGGAGGAGCATTGTGGCTCTTCCTTGACATTGAAAAGGGATTTCCATGACATTTGAAAAGTTTGACGAATGTGACCTGGCTTCCACACCTCGGATACATTACCAGCCTGGCAGGTTGTGTTGGAATTAAGGCACAGTGTGTTCAGAAATGGGACTTCTCATTGGTTTGGTGAACAGAAGCAGGATTGATGGGCAGTTTGGACGACCTTGGGTCAAAGACCGGGGATCTTCCTGTAAATGACAGATCTCTGAAACTAAAACCTCTGAAATTATATCCTTGTTTTAATTTAATGGAGTCACATTTGCGTCCCATTTCCCCCTTGGAATTTGAGACAAAGCGGTGCATTTCAAGTCCCTGTGACAGATCTCAGCCCTGCGTTGGTATCCTGTATCTGTAATATATGGCAAACTGAATGGGATGAATGTTTTGATAACAAATTGCATTCAATGAACCCTGCTGCTAATAATAATGGTCTTTTCAAACTAGACATGATCAAATAGTCTATACCTAGTCATTCTAGGCTTACACATGTTTTTTATTAAAAGCTGTAGTACTCCCATCATGTCAGTTTTGTAATACCAGTGAAACATATTTGACTTTGTTCTGAGTAACACAAGGCAACGATTTTACTGCTAAAGTAGCCTTGAAGACATTTTTAATAAGGTACCACCACATAAAGGTTTTGAATTTTTATCAAATATTGATTTAAAGAATCTTATTTAGATTATTTAATTGTGTATTTATTTATTTGATTATAATTTAATTTATAATGTATAATTTAATTTGAATATATCATTTATTGGTCTCTTGTTTTTTTGTTTTTTTTTTAAAGTATATTTTTTAATATACCATTTTGGCCATGACGTAACCATTGTGGTTGACATGGCATTAAACTAATCTACTTCTACTACTACTACTGCTATAACCATGTTTGGGCATTTTGGAGCTAGAATGTTATTTTTCTGTGGAGGTAACACCAGTCTGTGTTCGGCTCTTCGTCATGTTTACGTTGTGTTAAAAGATGCTGGCCACTAACTGACTGTCTGTAAAAGGCCAGGCTGGGCAGTGCTAAAGGAGGCCCATACCTGGGGGTCCACCTGCGCAGGAAGGACTTCATCTGGGGCCATCGGGAGGACGTGCCCAGCCTGAAGGGAGCAGTGAAAAAGATTCGCAGTCTGATGAAGAAGAACAAGCTTGAGAAGGTGTTTGTTGCCACTGATGCTGATGAGGAAGGTAAGCTATAACTGTCCAGAAGAGGGCGGTGGGGATAGACTGTGGGGTTTCTTTTAACCCCTGGCATCTGTGACTACGCCTCAGCTGACAGAACAGCACTTTAATTTTAATAATGCCAGCATTTTTCAGTGCATGAAGTCAGACAGCAGGGTTTCTTATACTATAATATGTATTAGAATATTACATTGTTACTTAAATGATCTGGAATTACCACAGTGGTGCCATGCCTGGTCCGAGTTCTTGGCCTTTATAAAACCGGAGAAATGCCTCCCTTAGGAATGTGTGTCTAGTCTATGTAGAGCTAAACCACGGCACAATGTGTTTAACATGGTGATACATAAACATGTACACAGTTAGGGGAAATGCACTGGAACGGCATGCAACCTGTTTTTACTGCTAAAAAACAAAAATCTTAAAAAGCGATATCTTGCCCCACCATCAAACAAGATGGCTTCCTACCTGGCGTAAGAGGCTCCATTTGTGAATCTGGTGATAATATGTTTCCAAAAACAATTATGACCTCATTATAAATGTTATTTGATTACGTCATTTTTGGTATTGTATTAATGTCTTGCTATTCTGCAAACAATAATATTAATAATAATAATAATAATAATCAACTTTTTGCCCTTTATCTTGGGGACTTGCTCCAAAAGTCTAATTCGTCTAATTTTGAAATATAAATTCCTCTCAAAATCATATGTTGCTCTCCCTCACTCTTTTCCCCATTATCATTAACTATTTTTTGGGACAGTTTTTATTATTTGTAACATGTATGTGACCTCACCAAACTTCATATAATTATTTTCCACTAACAAATACAGTCACCTGGCTTCTTCCCCTGAGTTATCCTTCATATTGAATGTAATAGTGAGTGCAGTTGGTTGATGTTACTGTGGTTCAGTACATAACTGGCCACAGTGAATAAGATTTTCACGTAAAATAAAGTCACGTATTCGCAGTCATATTTGATCAGTGACCAGCCATTGTGTGTTTTTGTGTGTTTTTCATTGTTTAACACGATTCTGTTATTGACCATGTTCTTTATTGCCACTCCTATAGACCAATGTTTACCAATGGTTTGCCCTCATATCCACATATATCTACAAGGATACATATTCAGTATAGTTTAAAAGTGTGGGAAGCAGCATTGATTTTCAGTTTTAACAATATTTTATAGTTAAGTCAGTTCACCATTAACTCACACAATATGTTCTCTGCCATCTACTTTGATCAAAGAATAATTTCCAGCATAAACTATTGGTTTATAGTGATATACTCCTACTCTTGCGTATTGTATGAGAAACACTTTCACAGTCGATCAGGCCTTTGGTAGCATCTGAATGGGGAAATCAGGTGAATCTGATGAGACCTGCAATGAAACGTTGTAGTGTGTGTAGTCTTGATTCGAATTACTATTAAATGTGCCCCCATGTGACAGGAGTCTGGTTATAAGGGTTTTGTATCCAAATGCTTTCAGAGGTGGCCAAATTGAAGAAAATGTTACCTGAGATGGTGCGCTATGAGCCTGGCTGGGAGGACCTGGAGCTCCTAAAAGACGGAGGCGTCGCCATCATAGACCAATGGATCTGTGCTCATGCCAGGTAGAGGTCTATACATGGTCATCCCTCAGGCACATTCTTCTCCCTGTGATATCTGAGATGTTATGAAATGCAGTATTTGTCTATTGCTCTGACTGTACTGTGAGAAAGTTTTATTTAATTGGGTGTAAAAGTGGTAGTTCTGAAAGATTATATTTCAGTTGTTTAAATAGAAACAAAAGAAAATATAATGAAATAAATGTACAGGGTTGGAAAGAATTAAGGAAAACATTAAGTCATGCATTTCAAACACATGTATATTCTGTTTAATGTCTTAATGGTTTTAATTTTGTGTAAATGACAGTGACAACTAATCATTTTCCATTTCTGTTTTATAAATGTGGTTGATAAAGAACTACAAAGATGTCAATATTAGATTTTCTTCTAATTGTCTAAGGGCAGTGAGTGAGGCAAAACTGTTTCTAGTATCAGTTTGAATTTTCGTTAGTTTTGATCATTTTAAGTGAATGCTCATTTATCCTGTGGTTTGTCTCCATCGCGCAGTCACTCTTTCCACGCAGAACTGGAAAAACTCGAAACGCTATTATAAACTATAACCTCTAATCTACTTCGTCACATGTTGCGGGGGTGTATTACAGTTACATAAGGTTAAGACCGGGGCCATCATTCTGGATCAGTTCAGAAAAAGGCTGTTGTGGCTTTCACAACAGAAGCACTTCATCTCAGTCACCAGTTATTTGAGTAGTGAGACCAACTGATTAAACAGTTCTTCTGCTTGCTAACAGCCCACACTGACCAACTGTGGAAAACAGACTGGTGCCCCCCGCTTTTATGTAGGTGTGAGAATCTGGCCTCACAGTGTACACACATGTTGACACAATCCTTTCTGATCCTCCTGTTTTGTTTTTCTTGTTTTTCCCCTCTTCTCTCTTCATCAGGTATTTTATCGGGACGTCGCTTTCAACTTTCTCCTTCCGAATCCACGAGGAAAGGGAGATACTGGGCTTTGACCCTAAAACCACATACAATCGCTTCTGCGGTGATTCGGAGAAAGAATGCGAACAGCCCACCCACTGGAAAATAGTGTATTGATCCCTCTTATGATATAAAGTGCCAAACTTCTCTACAGCACCATAGTGGATTCTGTTCCTTTTCCAGGATGGGTTTTTTTTTAAGAAAAGTTGAAGCGTCCAAGAAAGAAATTTCATCCACCGATGCTGTTCCTGTGGTTTTCTGTCGTGCCGTGTTGATTAAGAAAACTGTAAGCCTTCTCCCATTCCCGTTGCTATTTCATCCCTGAAATGCTGCTAACCCTTATTTTGCTTAGCATTTTGAGTTTAAACTGTACTACATGTACTGTATGGGAGGAAAAAAAAACTTGCAATGGAAAATTTTTCCTCAATGAAGCTACTTGATAACAGGCCAAACAGTATTTTTGAACTGCATTGTACTGCAATCTGCAAACGTGTTCTTCAGGTAACCTGAGATGGTGGTTTGTGAGCCTTCTCAAACATGTACAACAAACACGTGCTCTTTTTGAGATATATGGACACACTGTTGACACATGTTTGATAAAATCGCTCCTTTTGTGTTGCCATAGAACCCATAATGTGTTTGCTCTCTGGAGCACTTTCACATGTTTTTTTTTTTTTGCTTTACGTGCCTTTTTTGATTTGAAATCTTCTTGTTGTGGTACTTGTTCCATTCACAGTCAGGCTGTGATGTGAACAAACAAACATTATCCAGTGTCTCATTTTTTCCATCACCACAATAAGGCAGGTTTAGTGCACTTTCACTAAATGATGAAAGTGCACTTGACTTGATGATGGCAGTCATCTGGAACCACAGTGTTATTCTACACAGGTCATGCATTCCTTGACCCCAAGCTGTTTTTCTTTTTAAAGCATCACTGTATGTCTAGTTAACTTTACTGCGATCGCTCTGCCTTCTGTTACACCTGTAAGATGTACATTTGCCAGTGTGTATTTTTTTGATAAAGATATCTTTTACAAATTTCCTTTTGTGGTCTTTCTTATTTAAATCGGTATATGGTGTAAGCTTATGACGTTATGTCTGTAGACTCACTAACAAAAGTACTTTTTGTAGTGGTCTGTGTGTCTGAAGGTACCTCGTGTGTGCCATTATACTGCAACTTTTTTTACTCTCAGATGAAAAACAAGTCCTTTATTCTATTGGGGTTTGTCTATTGGGCATGACCTGTAACTGTAAAGTAAACAGGGCTTGCACACTGCTGTTCAGGCATAGCTAATGTATATGCTGCTTAAAGAGTTGGGAATCAAGACTTATTGTGACCACATGATAAAATCCCTTATGACTGTCTGTGTATGATCACTTATGCAGTATATACAATGCATATTCAATTAATGTTCAATGTTCAATTTACCGTATGCATTTATTGTTTTACAGATTTTGGGTGTGATTGTAGTAATTCATGCACTATTATGTTCTTTATGGATGATTCTTAATCTCTGAACCTCTTCTTGTGTAGATTTGGACATGTTTTGGATCATTGTTCTCCTGGAAGATCTAACCAGGACCCAGATTAAGCTTTGTGGCAGAGGCAGCCTCCTGGTACTCAATGTACAGGAGATGTACAGCACTGAACCCTGAGATTCTCCATCATACTTAACAGTGTGGGTGAGATTTCTTATTGTATAACCGTCCAAATTGTTCTACAAACGCATGTAAAATGTAAAAAAAATGAATGTGAACGAGTTCATTTTTGAGCTGTGAACTTAGTTCAAAAAATGTAAAAATGAACTATGAATGCAAACTAGTTCATTTTTGTTTGAATGAACTGTATTTTGAACTAGTTCTTTTTCAGCATGAACTGGCACAACACTGTCTGGGATGATTCAGAGCTCTGTTAAGCGTAAGTGAGTCAGTTCAGGTGCAGGTTGGGTTTAGGTTACAACTTTAGTACCAGTCGGCCTACATCCTGAAATGGCTTGGGAGATCTGCTTTTACTCTGTTCACACACACATTTAAGCCCTATTTCGAAAAAATCCTGATACTTAAGCAAACAGGTGTAAACAGGGACTAAACGAATCTGAGCTGAATGTCAGAAAATCATGGGTGACCACTTAAGGGATTAGAAAGTGAAATATGAATAGAAACATGCAATTTGTATTTTTATAACCCTGTTTCCACAAAAAGATGGGACACTGTACATTGTAACTGAAAACAGAATTAGATTTGCCAATCATTCATCCATTACCTGGACAATTTATTCTTAACCAGGGTTGCGGAGGGTGCTGTAGCCTACTTCCAGCGTTCATAGGGTGAAAAAGCAGAGAAACAGGTCAACCTGGACAGGTCACTAGTTATCTCGTCCTGTAGCAATAGTAAGGCGTGAGCTCATTTTTCGGTATCATGTAGGGACAAGGCATTTCTTAGCATAGCAATATTTTGAGGATATATGTGTATCGAAAGACAGATCTGAGTCAATAGTAACACTGAGATTTTTTACAGCTGACACAGGAGAAACTGAAGAACCAGTAAGATCTAGCGTTAAACCTGACAGTTTGTTTCTGGTAGCTTTTGCACCCAGAAGAAGATCCTCTTTTTTCTGTGCTAAGCAGTAGAAAGTTATGTGACATCCAGTGTTTTATTCCCTTCATGCAATCCTCAGTCTTATTTAATTTATGTTTATAATCTGGGTTGGCAGAGATAAAGTTGTGTGTCATCAGTGTAGCAGTGGAAAATAATCCCATGTTTTTGGATAGTTGTACCCAGTGGCACCATGTACAGTGTAAATAAAAAAGGTCCTAAGATGGAACCTTGCTAGACTCCTTCCTGTGTTTTACTTTTTATGTAGGCTTGTACATATCTATATATGTGTATCTATATTTCTATCCATTTGTCTAGATAGACAGATGGGTAGATAAGTAGATATCTATGTGGGTGTGGATTGGGGGAATGTTTAAATGTTACCCAACAAATGTTCTACATGATGATAACATCATCATAAATCAAAGGAATAGTTCCTCAAAGTGATTATGCAACCAAGGATGTCTTAATTCTGTGTCTATTTTATTAACATAACCTCTCCAGTAGAATAAAGATGGATTGTTGGGACTGCTGGCCAAAGAGCAGCATTTCCACATTTGAGAAGTTATGTGCTCATGTTACATAGCCCTGCTTTATTCAGAAAAGCTGGACGTTTCTGGGTGTGTCACAGTGAAGTATGTTATGTGGGTGGCATGAACAATGCCTTCTGAAGAAGGTTTTAGGTGGAAAAGCAGCGGGTGTGGTGGCGGTCCGGAGTTACCTCGTCATACTTCTTAGAAAAAAAATCTATTCATTCTACGTAGAAAGATAATGGTATAGATCCAGTATACAGTCACATTTCTGTGTAATTTTAAAGAGCCCATATTCTAAAATGAAAAAGTATCCTCATTAAAAAAAAAAAAAAGTATTTATTTAAACAGGTGTCAAATAACTTGATGTAGCATGTACACAAAGTTTCAAACCATACCATTAACTTCTCAATCCACCTGGAGCATATGCAGAAACTACAGTTCAAAAGGAGCCCATTTTGATGTGGGGTGTGTGTTTGTGATGTCACAAACTGCCCATTCAGCCTACAGCAGGTCACACCTAAGGTATAGACGGGGTGGGGGGAGTGGGGGGGGGTTCTCTAGATATTACATAACTATACATTACACACCACCATACCACACAGCAACATTCTTGAAAATGTTTCAGTGTTTGATCTTCTTATAGATTGTGGTGTTTCCCACACATACTTCCGGGGTTTTCTGATGCACACTATCCAAATCTCGAGTGTTACCTCATGCTTCACAATGCTGGAATCACCTGTAGGACAATAACAGTCGCAAAATCGGATAATGCAAAAATCTAGATATCTAGTGTCTGCAGTGGCCCTAAAATAAGCAAATAAAAAGATTATTTCAAGGCAAAGAAATTTAGATATGTTTGTATTTAACAATTCACACGCTCTGGATGAATATGAAGTTTACAACAGCACCCAGTGGAATGAATTCCAAAAAATGTCTCAGTTGTATCTGCAGTTACCGATCTAAATGTTGGTAAGGACATTTCAGCTTACCGTTCTTACCATCCCTAACTAAATCTATGTATGTGGTCCACCTCCTCCACACTAATACTTTTTTTCTTGCATAAATACATTTTGAAGATGTCTCATTGTATCTTCTTTGTCTGTAAAATAAATATAATTATAATAATACTAATAATAACAGCCACAACTACACTACTATTACTTCTAGTAATGGGGATCAGGAACAAAAATAAAGTAAAGAAAGAAAGGAAAAAGACTACAGACTAAAAACCAGTATCTAGGGAAAAGGAAAAGCTCTAAAGTGCCCGCCTACCTTGCTTGCCATATACTTCCTACAAATCACTTCTACAGTTAAACTCACTAAAACACCAGATGTTTGAATGTATAACATACATCATATATGATGTCCAGTATCTATTCATTATTTATGTTCACTCTTTAGTACATTTTCCCTGTTACGGAATAAGTAAGGATTCCAGTGTGTTCTATTACTACAACAATCAGAAATTTCAAATCTTAGGGGGGGATTCTTAGAAACCCTTCCAGTACCGTTTGCATCCTTGGGGACTCCAAGCCACAGGTGGTGCACGGCACAGCTGGGATTTGATTCTGAATCCTGGATCCAGTAAACAACACCCAGAAGCCACAGTACAGGCCAGCCAATCAGAACGGAGGTCGTTTACGTGTGTCACTCTTAAAGGCAGTAGCAAACACGGTCTGTTGAATTCTAAAGTATAAATCGAAGTTGGAAAGTAATTTTGTAGAACCATAACTGTTTACGTTATCTAACAAAATATAACATAATCTAACAAAAATGTCACACGTGGACCTGAAGTACCAAAAAAAAAGAGCAAATAGACAAGAAAATGGATAATAATGGATAAAATGGGAAAATTTGGACCCTGACTGGATGGTTCTTTGCCCACTTTGAGGTGACACCAACAGCAGCTCCACCACAGCTGCCTGTCCACAACAGCCATACTCTCACGGTGGAGGAGTGTGAGGTGAGGCTGGTGCTGAGGAAGGCTGCAGGACCCGACGGTGGATGGATAGGTCCTGAAAGAGTGTGCAGATCAACTGACTGGAATCTAGGATTTTCAACCAGTCCCTGTCCCAGGCCACTGTCCCATTCTGCCTCAAGTCCTCCTTTATTTTTCCGCTGCCAAAAAAATCCACCAATCTGAGTGACTTCCGCCCAGCAGCACTCACACCCGTCATCATGAAGTGCTTTGAAAACCTGGTGCGGAGTCAGATCCACACCCGCCTGCCAGCAGACCTGGACCCATTTCAATTAGCCTACATAGCAAAGAGATCCACAGAGGATGCTGCCCTGACCCACCTGGAGCAGCAGGGGAGCTACGCTAGACGTCCCCCCACAGCGGCTGGTGTCCAAACTGACAAATCTAGGACTTCCATCAGTCACCTGCAGCTGGATACTGGACTTTCTGTCAAGTCACTGCCAGAGGGTCAGGCTGGTTCCTCACACCACCACTGCTTTCAGCCTCAGCACCAGGTCACCGCAGGGGTGTGTGCTCAGCCCGCTCCTCTACACCCGCTACACTGTGACTTTGTCCCCTCACAGCAACAAGATCATTAAATTCACAGATTACACGACGGCGGTTGGACTCATCTCAGGCAAGGAGGGTGAGCTGGCATACAGGGATGAGGCTGAACGGCTGTCAGAGTGGTGCAGAATCAACAACGTGCTCCTTAACACCACAAAAACAAAGGAGCTTGTTATTGACTTTAGGAACAATAAAACTGACATCCAGCCACTCATCATCGGTGGGGCCTGGCATTGAGCTGGAGCATCACCTGACCTAGAGCACCAACACCAAGGAGATGCTGAACAAGGTGCAGCAGAGACTTCTGAGAATCCTCAGAAAAAAACAGCTCCCAAAAATCAGTTTCTCGCCTTTTTCCACTGTGGTACGGTAACTGCTCTTCCTCAGAAAGGAAAGCGCTCCACAGGGTCATCAGGACAGTGGAAAAAACAACTGGCTGCCCCAACCCCACTCTGGAACAAATTTACACCTCCCGATGCCGCACAAAGCATTTGGCATTTCACAGGACTCCTCTCACCCCAGTCTTTGCCCCTTCCAGCTTTTGCCATCAGGCAAAAGACACAGAGCAATGAAAACCAGGACAAACCAGATAAAAGCCTTAAAAACCAGATAAAAGCCTTTTATCCAAAAGCAATCATGACCTTAAACTCAAAATAGAACGGTTCGCCAATTCTCCATAATGTACAATATCTTTCTCACAATGTTTAATAGACTGAAGCCAACCAATGTAATTTGTATTTTGTATTTATTTTAATCTGTGCAGTTTGTACATATTTTTTAGATACTCTTATTACTATTTGTTTTGCTATTTATGCCGTCTTATTTTATTTTCTTTTAACTTTATGCCTAACACTGAGTTGACTGCACCTTAAATTTTGTTGTTCCCTTGAAAAAGTGACAATGACAATAAAGATTTATCTTATCTTATTCCTCTATTTAACTGGTGTTTCCACAAAATCAACATACTAAATGAAGACCCACGCCTGAGGTAGGCATTAATGTATCATGGCTGATTAGACAGAAAAAAAGAAGGAAACTTACCTTTAATAACTTGTCTCATCATCATCATCTTCTTCGTCTTCATAT
Source organism: Brachyalestes nurse (assembly GCA_037974405.1). Lineage (NCBI taxonomy): Eukaryota > Metazoa > Chordata > Actinopteri > Characiformes > Alestidae > Brachyalestes > Brachyalestes nurse. The sequence goes on along the minus strand of JBBPCY010000002.1, from coordinate 2,164,013 downwards.
TGGTGATGTTGATGTTATTTTAATAATAACAATCATCCTCAATATCACCTCACAAGCATATTTACTCTCAGAAATATACACACCCCCATCAACATGCACACACGCGCGCACACACACACACACACACACACACACACACACACACACATGCAGGATGATGAGATTAGTAAACAAACCGGCCAGGCAGGTGGAGAGAGAGAGAGAGAGAGAGAGCGGGAGAGACAGAGAGAGACGCGCCCTTTGCCTATGAGAGTAACAGTCTATATGAAAGTGGATGTCTGTGCTCAGTGTTGCCTTATATCAGGTTTCTGCCACAGACGTGTGAATACTGGAGGCTCCCACACAGTTAACTCTTATTCACACTTCTTCCTTTGTTAAGAGTATTCATTCCTGCTGCTGTCTTACATCCGACCAGGTGGACGTCTCACATGGAGAGCACCTTCTGATAGGATTTACCTTGCTGGCAAAATGCCCTCAACGTATTGCTTGTATTACATTCGATAAGGACTAACCTGAGCTGACAGAAAACAAAGGTAAAGTTACTCTTCTCTATATGTGCATGTGATAATATATATATTTATATGTAAAAAATCTGCTTTTGTGTGGAATTGTGTGGAGTTTTGTTATCTAATGTGAGATGAAACTGAAAACTGGAAATGGAATATGGAACTGAATACGGAAAATGTAGGATTATTGTTAGCCAGATAGATTAAAGACAGATATAATAAAGACAATAAAAGATCTGAGTACTAAAAATGTGTGGCATTAAGTATAATGGATAGAACAAAACTTTCAATGGAAAGTGACGGAAATCAAGACTGTGTATATTCTTAAATATGTTGGTGTCAGTGATGCCCTAGAAGAAGGAACCTTGTAAAAACGGATTCTTAAAAGGACCATTTTTGTAAATGAGATGGGTGTGTGAGAAACCCCCAAATAATGTAAATGTTATTGAAATAACTAATAAACGGGTGAAACACCTTTACATTATGTAAAAGATCTTCACACTCACATCACATCACAGATATTTCTCTGTGGCATCGCTTTAAAATTCCTGTTTGATACCTTTTTTCCTGTAAAAGAATGTAGTTAATTAAATACATTATTTAGATGAAATCTAGTTCATATTAAGTGATCTTTCTAAAACATTTGCTACTGCTGTTTATTTATCTTTTCCATCCTTCACATTATATTCTTCATATTATCGTTTTTCTTTTTCCACTGCGGATGTGCCGCCTTAATCATAAGAGTATATAGCCATAGCTTAAACCACTTTTTTGGACAAACTTTTCCTTGAAACTGGGAGCCATCAATCTCACAAACACAGTTCTTCTATGTGTATGGCATCAATATGTATCTGTCTAAAGTAAGATTTTGTTCAAACAGAGTTTAGATATATTAAATATATATGCTGTATGTTTATGTATACATTATAAAACATTATTTGGTGGTTTCTGAGCTCAAACTGAAAGCTGAACTGACCGACATGAATGGTCATTTGAATGTAGCCCAAGGAAAGGGAGAGACCTGTTTTATTGTAATTTATTTTTTTCCGGTGTGACCCACTGAAATAGTGTGGACCACTGATATGATGAAGTTTATTGAATAAATTGTATTGGTAAAGAAAACATCAACCGTTTTTTCTCTCTTTTTTATTGTCTATGGTCTGGATTAGAATCTTTCATCTGATGGCCGGATTCTTCCAGCAGCTGCGACTTCTTTTGTGGAAAAATGGCCTCAGTGTCATCAGACAGCCAGTGAGTTCTCTTAAAACATGGGTCTCTGTACAAAGATTTAAAATATTAAAAGACAAAAGTAATTAAAAACAGTTTTTGTCATGAATTCCAATTACTTTTTTTTAACCAGTGACAAAAAAGAGGCAATTTTTTTTTAAGCTTGAACTGAAGACTCTGTGTGTGATTTCTGTTCTCAGGCCTGGTCTCTGGCTCTCATCATTTGGCCGCTGGTGATCTTCATCATCTTAGCCATCACCCGCTCACAGTTTCCCCCGGTGAACAAAAACCCATGTAAGTTGTGCGATTTCATTAACTTTGTTAACGAGTGGAGTTAATCAGGCAAATGATGACATGATGCTGTTGTACAGTGCGATCGTTCTGCTTAATTATATTGCTGGTTAGGTAATAATGGTTAAGTAATGAGCTGCTGTTTCTGATTGTACCGCTCTGTGTTGGTTTCTTTCCAAGAAGTCTTGTTGTGGTACCGAGCTTTTCAAGGCTCATCCACCAGCCTCATCACCAAGAACCCGTCTATCAGCTTCACCCGCGTAGAAACTGTTGATCAGCCTTACACAGCTGAACTTAAACAGTTTTATATCTGTTTAAGAACCTTGTCGATTTTTTACGTACTATGTGTTAAAGGCAATGGAAGATCATCATTTATAGAACCATAACACAAAGGTTCTTTTAAAAAGAACACTTTGAATCGTGGAAAAAAGAAAAAAAAGACACAGACAATTATTTTATCGCCTGTTAACGCAGTTTTTTTAAATGACTCTGATTTTGAAAGTTGGTTATTTCTGTGCTCAACCGCTTCACCTCACTTTAACAGGGACATTCACTGCTGAACATACTGTTTCTGCTCCCTGATAAAATAATATTGTTTCTGCTGGTACCTGTTCAGAAAAAAAGAAAACAGATTTAGAAATGTGAACTTGCTGTTGCTCAGAAGGTGTCTGATATTCTGTTCTGATCGTGGCTCTGGACCTGGGCACCGGTGTTCTGATGATTTATGCTGCCTTGTCAAAAAATGCTCATACAGTTCATACAGTTTATAGTCAGTTATAACACTGATAATGAAATAGACAATTATAATGGTTCCGGCTCCCGTGCTCTGGACTCTGAGGGGAACTTGTTTTTCTATAATACACTAGATAAAACCTGAATGCCCTGCAGTGGCAAATAACTTTGGTTTTATATTTGATTTGATTATATTAAGTTGAGATTAACTGTGTTGTGTGTGACTGTGTTAAAGGGAACACTGCTGTTAAAAAGCTCTTTGTTTAACGTGTTTGGAAACCAAATGTTATTGCATACACAAGTAATGGGACGCCTGACCATTTCACCAACAGGGACTTTAATGACGCTGTACTCAGATACATACATTTTAATATTGAGTTGAGTTCCCCTCTGCAGCTGCTATAATGGTTCTGATCCCCATGTACTGGACTCTGAGGGGACCTTGTTTTTCTATAACAAACTAGATAAAACATGAATGCCTTGCAGTGGCAAATAGCTCTGGTTTTATATTAGATTTGATTACATAAATGTTTAAGTTGAGATTTACAGAAATATTTGAACTGCAGCTGTGTAAAAAGGGAACGCTGCTGATAAAAAGCTCCTTATTTGTTTAAAGTGTTTGGAAACCAAACGTTATTGCACTGTTGTTTACATAGCAGTACTTTAAAAATAAAAGTACGCAATACACTACTTTTGAATTAATTATTGAATTTTGCGTATAACATTGTGATTAATCCCGAACAAAACGAAATCGTTGCCCAGCAAAAATATATATCCGCTGCTCTACAGAATACAAAACATTTATTAATTTATTCATTTTCTGTAACTGCTTAATCCTTACTAGCGTACCCGGAGACTATCCTGGGGCCAACAGGCGCAAGGCAGAGACTGTCCCTGGGCGAGGCAGAATACATAACTTGGCAAATTAAATGCCAGTTTTGGCCAGTTCCCCATTAACATTATCTGTCTACATTTCAACAAAGTTTCAACAAAATTCAGTGGGACCTTCATTTATTTAGTATTAGACCTTGACAGGCTCTGTCATGAAAAGTGTGAATCTAACATTTGGGATGATAAGCATGTCATTAATCTTATATCTTGTTGCACTTAAGGTGCCTTGGTAACTATTTTGAAACTATGTAAGTTATGTTAACTTGAGACAGAGGCGGAGTGAACTTTGCCAGGAGGTTAAGCATCTAAGGAAAAAAAAGGCTGGCATGCAGTAATGCCTAAATATCAACACCGTCCAAAAAAACCATACATCTCCTTTATTTCTCCATGTCATTTGAACGCAGCAGCTGTGGTTTTGTGTGAAACCTTGGTACAAATGCTCTGTAACAACCTGGAATAAAAAATAAATCCTGACTTTAACTGACATTAGAGTGAAGAACATTTTGCCTTCTCATATAAAACCAGTATTTTGGGAATATATGACCGTACAAGACTGTGGCATAACAGACAGGTGGGCAGCAAGGAAAAACCTCTATAAATACAGAACCTGTTTCTTCACTTTCTTACCCAAGTACGGAGCCGATCTTCCCCTTACACTGTTAAAGAATAAACAGGCAGAGTCTATTTCTATTGAATAAGCACAATAGGACACAGATTTTGGTGTAACGTGATGCTGTTGCTTTTTTCAGTACTGGACTCGTGAGAACATTTGATATCACCCTCCATACACATGGTGTAGATTTGGTGGCTCGTGGGTCAATGAGAAAATGGTAGCTTATTTAGACACACCTAATCCTAGATCCCCCATTCATGGAGACAATGTACAATTGCTATGAAGTCTGGAATTAGCAAGTGTATTCAATAGTGTTTAGTGTTTAACTTTCTGTTGTGGTGGTTTCTTCTACTTATTGTTGATGTAAAATATTGCGAAAAATCCTAAATAAGTTGGTGCTTTCCTTGAATAGCTATTTGTATTGTAGCTGCTGAGCATGGAGGTCCACTGGGGTGTTATACTGTTGACTCATGATAGAATTATCTTGGGTATCAATGCGCTTTGTCTCTTTTCCTCTTTTGTAAAATCCTCGTCTCAGCCACTCAGAGACCCAACATCCAGAGCAAAGATATCTCAGCACTAACTGATCAGAGGTCAGTCCTGTGTCAGATCTAAACAGGTGCAGAGATTTGCTAAACAAAAGCAATGTTTGCTTTTGTGATAAATGTATGGTTACTATAGGTATAAGTGATATGGGTAGTATAGCAGTATAGCAGCTGGGAGGGGTGTGATGAAAGCAAGGCCTCTTCCAACAGAGAAGTGTTTTCAATTCCATGTCCCAGATCTCCCTCCCGTGAGGGTTGCCTATTTTTCCCTTTGTCTTGTTGCTTAAGAAACGACGAGTCATGTTGAAATAAAACGCTGAAGGATAAATGAATGGCTGACACACTATTGACCCAAAAGAGGAAAAAGAACTTCCGTATACGTGATACCGTTTTAGGTTACAATATCATTGCTGTGAGGAGCAAAGTCTTTCATCTTTCTGAAAAAAACAACTTTACAGGAGCAGAAAAAACTGTTCTTAACTTTCACTGCATCAGATTTTATTCTAAATCATTTTGGACCATTTCTACTGGTCTGTTTTTCATAAAAAATAGACAGTTAAAATGGCAGCTGACAAATCTGTTGAAATATACAAAAAAACCCAGAAAATGGAGAAAGTACTACATACACAATTCAAATATAGAAGGTAGGATTCTTAACCCTTTAAGCACCAGAGTTTTTTTAAAGAAATACTGGATTTTGACATCAATGTTTCAAAAGCTTGTGGCTTAAAAGGGGTTAGAGACTTACTGTAAATTAGAAAAATGTTGGGCATGACCCAAAGTTTATGTGAGGTATAAATATACTCATCTAATGTGCATATTATGATGTCATTATGACGTTTATACACCAACAGGCTCATCAAAGCATTTGATCCAATCCTAAAACACTTCCTCGTTTGTCATATTAATCCAGCCAACATTATCATCGCTATTTCCAGCCCTATTCAGATCCAGATCACCCCTGCTGCCTCTCCTATGTCTCCCAGTTCTCCCACACACACCACGGCCACGTATAGCACGGAGACTCCTACCTCATTCTTGCTGCCTCTACCTCGACCAACACCTCTCCTACAGACACTACGACGATGTTCAACACTGCCACACACATTCCCGTTGGAAATAAAAACTTGCTTGTGCTTCATGAACACTCCCGCCTTGCATGGCTGCGCAGCAAAGCTGTACTGGGAGACGCGTGAAGTGTTAGACAACCAAGCGTCATTTCCAGTAGGCAAATATTCCCTTTCAGAGACAGAATTGGCGAATATCATTCGCAAGACATCACGGGACAACTTTTTATTTGGCGTTCCTCTCTCATAAATCTCACCCACTTACTCGCACAATATGAACTGAACTGCACCCTTTGGCTGCTCCCGCACAAATGACACTGCAGTTTACTCTAAACTTTGAACAGGATGGTGACGTATTTTGGTCTTGAATCGAAGTACTACATGTCTGCCAACTAGAAGTAGGGAATACAAATTCTATATTACATGATATTTGTAACTACAGTCTATTTTATTCATGATAATATCTTGTCGCAATTCTGCAACTTTGGCGCTTAGTGGGTTAAATCACAGCTTTTTGCGTTCATGTAATCACACAGACTGACATTGCGATTGCAATTGCAATTAGATTAATCGTGCAGCTATAGAAATCACCATTGCATGCTTCTACATTAAATGTCCTGCTTTCATGATATAATATCACTGTAGTGTGAACATTTTGTTTTCCAGAAGTTTCACCTGAAAGGCAAATACTTTTTGTGAGTAGTGTATAAGTGGTACACTACTACCAAAATAGCCTTTTTAATATTCGATATATTAATAAAAAACATGCACTATTCCTACAAGATGTAGAAAAACTTGTGCACACCTTTATTACCAAATCGATTACTGTAGCAACATCTGTAGTACATTTTTTAATTAATAATGAAGAATCAGATCTGGTTTTGAAGTCTGGTGGGAAAAGGGGCCATTTGTTGTGAACATTAACTTGTGGGTCTCAATTCAGTGATTACCTGCTGGTTGTAAAAACCAGAGGAGGGAAGTCTAGGGCCATAAAAGACTTTCTGCCCCCTTATGTAATCAGATAAAGTGAGGTTAGAGGGGCAAATGGTTTAGCCATGACTGATTATATGTAAACACAGCTGGTAAAAGTTGGCATCTGGTATTGACTTCAAAGCACGATCAGATTCCTGGGAAAGGAAGAAGGAAGGGAGGATTTTGGGGGTGCCATTTGCTTTGCCATTTACTAGTTGATGGATAACGGGGGACTGGGAGTAAGAGCCCAGAGTCTGAAAGTATAAATGGTTGTATTCAATCGGTGGGGGACAGAGCATGTGATCAGTGCTCTGTAGACCACGAAGCTGTGTTTTCTTAATAAACCAGTTTGTGCTTCAACGCTTTGACTGCCGCTGATTTTTTTCTGAAGATTTGAAACTTTGCTCCAAATTCTCTCCGACAAGTCCAAGTCAAGTCTTTGAGTGGCAATGTTTACAAATGGCGACTCTAAATGTGGGATTTTTGAGCTGTAAATGTGGAGCTCTAAATGTTTAGAAGATATGCTAATTGGCCACGCCCCACTATTACAATTGGCTGTTACTTAGCAGGGGACTGGACTGCATGCTATGATTTGCCCTCACCAACATGGAGGATTTGCCTTAAATCTTACTTTAAAATTTTAAATACGAAAAGTCGTTAAGGGCAAGTCTAAAGCCAAGTCACAAGTCTTTGTTTGTGCAACTCAAGTCCAAGTCTCAGACTCAAGTCCCCATCTCTGATATGAGAACAGTTGCAAACCTTGAGCCAGGCAATAATGTGTTTCAGTCGCTCTCAGGAGTTTGACATTGACCAGGAACAGAAGTCAGAAAATGGCTGTATGTAACCATGCTCTGGTTGAATATGTGGGGTGGACCAGCGGACTAGGTTCGTAAGAGTGGTAAATAAAACAGATCAGAAGACCTAAGAAATTGGAAACTAAATGTACTTATAAAATCGGCAGCAAAACATACACCAAAGAAGATAAAAACCAATAACACATTGTAAATAAACTATAATTCCCCAAGTTAATTTGGAATGCCTTACTTATTTAGACTATATTCTAATTTAATCTAATTATACAGTGAATCCGGAAAGTTCTCACAGCGCATTACTTTTTCCACATTTTGTTATGTTACTGCCTTATTCCAAAATGGATTATATTCATTTTTCCCCATACAACACCCCATAATGACAACATGAAAAAAAGTTTACTTGAGGTCTTTGCAAATGTATTAAAAAAAAAACTGAGTTTTTTTAATCCATTTGATTTTAATCCATTTTGGAATAAGGCTGTGACACAACAAAATATATTTGCATTATTCTATTCTATTTCTTTTTCAAATCTTATTGTATATCTTTATTTCCGCTTGTTCCTCTTGCTGCAATGAGCATGCTTACGACAAAATAATTTCCCTCGGGATAAATTAATGTTAATGTTAAGCTTTAACGCTAATATCACATATCATCTTAAATAGCCTTAATGTTAACTGGCATTAATGCACACTCACACACACCAATTATACACTCAAACAATACACACACACACACACACAAGTTTATTATTACATCTGACACACATGAACTGAGGAGTAATACAAAGACAGTAACCCAAACCCAAACCCAAATCCTGCACAGAGGGGTTCAGTGAATGTGGTGCTGAATGTGTGTAAGTGTGTGAGTGTGTGTGTGTCAGAGG
>JBBPCY010000002.1:2138759-2150947 GCA_037974405.1 Brachyalestes nurse | reverse complement strand
AATTATGTACTGTTGAAATAAACATTACTATTACGTGTTTGTAAGATATGTACAATAAAATACTTTTTATATTTTGTGGTGATTTAACACTAACTATGAGGAGATTGAGGGAAGAGCAGGAGAGAAAAGATACATCAGAATGTGAGGCAGCAACAGCAGAACATGGAGGTGAAGTAGGTACTTAGGGCAAGGAAATCAAGCTGCCCAGGGTTCGGCGAGGTGCTGAGTTTGTTTCACGGTGTGCCGAGGATGAAGGGTGGTTTGTTTCACCAAAAATATTGACCAGGAGCCACCACTGCTATTGACATATATAAAATACATAAATCACGGTATAATTACCCAGTTGTTTGTTTCAGAGGACTAGAAATGCTCAGCAGAGTAAAACTCCTTCACAGTGGACTTCAATCTTAAGTCAATACAGTACTGCAAATACTCAGGACTAACATGAGCATTTTTACAAATTTGCTTTTTAAAACCTAGATGTTAACCAAACTAGGTCAGGAGTACCTCTTTAAACACTAGTGATGGGCTGAAGCCGAGGCTCCAAAGCGTGTATCGAGTAAGAGGGGGCATGGTTGATGAAGCCTACCATCGTTTGGCAGAAAACCACATGACCGATGACAAACTAAGTCTCGGTTCGTTATGTCAGCATTTCATCAAGTGTCGCTTCAGCTACCTGTATGAATGGGAGTGAATCCCGCCGGCGCCTCGTGTCTTGTTTTGTTGGAGAGTGTATGAACGAGAATCGGAGAGGCCAACTTCTCACCTCACCTCTACCAGCTGGCACTTCAGTTTTTATGTTCACCAGCATCCTCAGTACAATGTGAGATGGTGTTCTCCAAGGCTGGGGAGGCGATTTCTAAGAAAAGGAACCGCCTCATCCCAAATACAGTGAAAAAAATTATTTTCCTCAAAAAAAATTAATTAAGGTTCTCCTGAATGTCACACATAAGCACTGAACACAATCACTGAACAAAAACACAAATGTTACCCTCTTTATGTTTATTTATACCTTTTTATTGTGTTGAGAGAATGAATGAAAAGATACCAAATAAATGCACATGTAAATATGTATTACATAATGACATATTGTAAAATGGGAGACTGTGCAAACTGCGTATACATAACAATGCAAAGTGGAGTGTTACATGGTTTTCTACATGATGCACGACTGGAAGCGTGGCTTTTCTTACACTCTAAACACGCTTCGGAGCCTCATTTGTGCATTATTAACGAATATAATACTACTACTTAATTATACAAATTGCAAATGTGGAATGAAATAAGAGGTTGCATTAAAATAAACAAAAGAGAAATTCTGTTTGATACTCGCTCTCACTTTTCAATAAAACAGCCCACAAAGCGCCGGTGGGATTCAACCCTATCTATATAGGAAGCGACACTTGGGATGAAATGCTGACGTAACGAACCAAGGCTTCGTCTATTATCGCTCATGTGTTTTTCTGCTTAAACAAGACACGCCTCGAAGTGGGGCTTCGTTTGCCACGCCCCCTGAAATTCAGCACAGAAATGATGAAGCAGAGCAACAACCTGTCTGTTTTCGAGTTCTCTGCAGTAATGAAAAAGTGGTGCAGAGAAACTCGCTACTCAAGGCTGCCCCTGCTGGCCTGGTGCAAATATTGCTAATTGCTCCCCCAAATACAATGAATAAAAGAATAACAGTATACAAACATATACACACAAATGTGACACTTTTGTGGATGTCAGAAATGCACTTGGTTTTAAATCCTGGAGCTCCACTACAATTTTGGCTAACTCTTCTTTGCGGAATTGCTTTAATTCAGCCGTATTGGAGGGTTTTTAAGGTCATGCCACAGCATCTCAATTGGATTCAAGTCCGGACTTGGACTAGGCCACTCCAAAACCTTCATTTTGTATTTTTAAGCCATTCAGAGGTGGACGTACTGGTGTGTTTTGGATCGTTGTCCTGCTGCAGAACCAAAGTGCGCTTCAGCTTGAAGTCGCAAACTGATGGCCACACATTCTCCTTCAGGTTTTTTTTTTTTTGTAGAGAGCAGAATTTATAGTTCCATCAATCACAGCAAGTTGCCCAAGCCTTGAAACATGCTATGTTACTTTTATGCCAGGTGTAATGGAACGCACACCTCCCAAAAAAAAAACCTCCCACACAATATTGTCCCAAAAGAAACGCAGATCATCAAGATATGTTTGACAAAAGTGAGACAAGCCTTTGTGTTCTTTTTGGTCAGCTGTGTTTTTTTACTTGGGTTATCTTTGTCTAATATTTAAATATGTTTCATAATCTGAAACATTTAAGTGTGACAGACATGCAAAAAATAAAAAATAAAACAGAAAGGGGCAAATACATGTAATAAGCTGCTACATGTGACATTTTTCTGTACCAACCCTGACCTCTTTTTGAAGGAACCACAAAAATCCCCATCCCCCAAACCTCACATCATAAAACTATCACAGGAAAACAAGCATTACTTTCTTTTTCTGTGTGCGGTTGATGATTTATATGCCAAAACTTGTAGATTTTGTACATTTGCATTACAAAACGTAATCAAAAGGTTATTGGATATGGCATTTATGCTACTACAATTAGTAATCTTTTTGTTAAAATTTTATTGAACCCTTGATTGTCTTCATGTTTTGCCAATCATTATTACATACATTGGTAAAGTTCTTAGGTCAATCAACTTTAAGCATTTTAACTAATTTTATTAAATTCAAATAAAAGCTTTGCTTGGAAAAAATGCAAAAGAAAAAAAGAAATCACACTTTATGTTGACTAAGTTCACTTTCATCAAAAACTAAATATTTGTAGAAACTTAAAAGTATCAGGTTTCAGTTTAGATTAAGATTTAGACTAAGATTCAGATAAAGATTTAATAAAATCTATTATTTTCAAATTAAAGTTTAGTTTCATTTAATTAATATTTAATGGACTGTTAGTTTGGTTTGCAAAAACGTTAAACACATAAGGAGCTTTTTAACAGCAGTGTTCCCTTTAACACAGTTTACACAGCTGCAGTTCAAATATTTCTGGTAAATCTTAACTTAAACATTAATGTAATCAAATCAAATATAAAACCAAAGCTAATCGCCACTACAGGGCATTCACGTTTTATCCAGTTTGTTATAGAAAAACAAGTTACCCTCCAGAGCGTAATAGCAGCTGCAAAGAGGGACCATCTCCATATGAAAATGGATGTATCTAAACGCAGTGTCATTAAAGCTCCCTTTGGTGTAACTTTGAGGTGTCCCAGCTATACATGTCAGCTGGTTATCGTGGGGGTCAGGTGTCCCATTACTTTTGTCCATATTCTAACTTTCAAAATAAAAGGATATTTGAAAAACCTGTGTTAACACACGATAAAATAATTGTCAGCATTAAGCAAATAATGCGTTAAAGCGTGCCCAGCCCTAATATATCATTTTAAAGAAAATTGTACCTCAAGGCTTTTTAATCTGTTGTCCATAATAAAATAACTTTCTACCTTACCACTTATATTCTTGCTCGTGGTATGAATCACTCATTAAATGTTTCTTTCTTTATGACATTACACAGTGCATCAGCATGGATGATCGAAATGCCTTAGAGAATCCTTCCACATTCTTCAGTATCACTAGCCTATGTGTCGGTATCCCAACTCTGTTTTGGTCTCTCCATTCTCTTTATGTTTGCAGGAAGAACGGAGGCTGAACATCAGTCTTCGTCGTCTTCCTCCTCCTTAATGTTCCTCTTCAGTTAGCATTAGTACACCTTTCATAATGAATAATTTCCATGTGCACTGCCTCTCAGTGGGTTGTCGATGGACAGTTCAATTGTATGTAATGACTTACCTGTCTGGGCTATATTTCCACCTGTTGGTGGCATTAGAGAGTATCTTAGCTCTGAGACACCCACTTTACATTGCAGACCTTTTCTCCCCAGTCTGTTCAATAACACTCTGGGTCACCACATATGTGCTTTCCTTTGCATGTGCTGTTTTCCGCTTGGATTTAGCATCCATAGCACCATCGTTTGGAATATTAATTGTTATGTTCATTTTCACATTTAAAGTCCCTCCTTCTCCATGTCACATGCCGGACGGTGACAGAAAGCCAAGAAAGTGAGTTCTTGCGGTTGCCACAATTACACTTGTTGGCCTCTATTTGCTTAGCCTTGTGACTACGTTCTTAATCATTTTAGGACAGGATTCTTTTACACTTCGAAATTCCCGGTCTCTTATGTCTGTATATGAAGTATCATTCTGTGTTAGGTCTTTAAGAGTGGTCTGCGACACACTTCTGGCTGTGCTGGTGTGCAAAAAAGTTCTCCCAGTCCGGTTGACACAAACACAGCCAGAATCCAACACTTTGCATGATTTGTCTTTAAACAAAACTGTCTATAAGTCATCACCAAAAAGTGAAAGCGGATACGGCAATAGAAAAAGCAAATCTTCATTGTCCGAGCAAAATGTACCTATAGAATTTGTCCAAAATGATTCGGAATAAAATGTTTACATTTCCCTTTACTTTGAAAATTAGAATATATTTTGCGGACTCAAGCATTCCTAAGATTTGAGAGGATTTTTTGGGAAGCACTGTCACCTCACAGCGAGGTTATATTCCCTGCTGGGTGGCCGAGTGTCTTCTCCCTGTGTCTTTTGCCTTTTGCCAAATGACCGCTGGACTCCCGCAACCCTGGTTAAAGACAAGGTGCTCAGACAATGAATCTAAAGATTCTAAAAAAAAACAAAAAACTTTAAAAAAAAAAATTCATTTACAGAATTTTGGTTAGCTCTTTGTTTGTCAAAGCATTTTATGTTAATGTACTTTTTGGTGAAAGATGAATGTATTTTAAATGTGATTTTAAATCAGATCACTATGAAAAGCTGTAACTGCAGTTTTAATATAATATGAAGAAACATGACAACTTAGTATCACTGTCCCTCCAAGTAAAATGACTGTCTTTACTATCAATTATACTGAATGGTCTATGCAAATGCTCACGGACCCCTTGTTGGGATGCCAAGCCCCCTACTTAACCTACTTAATAATTTTCTTAAAAAGATCAAACACACAAACCACTGAGGAAGATGATGCAGCAACTTTTTTTAAAATTTGTTTTTAGCATTCAGGAAGGATATAAACCACAACTCTGCTGGGGTTTGAAGCAATGACACATTGCTACAACTTGACAGGGAAACATGCACAAAATAAGAAAGCAGATGAATGCAAACAATGCCCAAAAAATTGATTTTTTCATTTTGTCACCAAATCGTCTGCATCTGTTAGCCCTGCAGTTACATTTAGCTACTCCTGGCAAGACTTACTGCTATCTTACACAGTGAATGGTATGGAGGGTGTATTAAGTTCTGTGGGTCAAAAGACTGAGAGGAAGTTGTATTATAGCTCAACAAGACCTGTTAGGCCCCCAACTACATTTGGGCCCCACACTTGGGCTGTAACTTGAATCCAAATTTTAGAAATTTTGCAGAAATGTAACACATTTTACATATTTAACAGCGTAATTTACATTTCCCATAATTTCAAACTTTATTAGCCAAGGTTCAAACTGAGCAAGCATTCAGTTCACTAACATAAGTAACTATAGAGCTTCCTGCCTAAACACCAACTGCATCTGGCTATAGCATAGTGATTTACAGTGTTTGGAAGGTTACTTTTAAAATGTATTCCACTACAGATTACAGATTACATGTCCCAAAATGTAGTTTGTAACGTATTCCGTTATGTTACTCAATGTGAGGAACGTATTCTGATTACTTTGGATTACTTAATATATTTGTCATGCTTTTTACAAAAAAAAATATCAGTGTGCGAAATACCTGTCAATATTCAGGGTTCCCCATCTCCCTGTTGTTGCACAATACGATCAAAATTTTCCTCAACATCCAGTAGGCCTATAACCTTACTATATTTAATGGATGCATGCCAAGACAATCAGTCTATAGCCTGCATAACAACACACACGCAGACAATTAACATTTTTTCATAATACCATATGCTATAGTATTCATAAAACAACACAGACATAGGAGGTTGCATTTTTTATAACAAGTAGAGGCAAAGTTGTGCATTACAATGCAGACAGGACAACAATTGGTACCAATCTGGCGCATTTACAAGAGTAAGATTGATGTCAGGTACAGACTATCGGCACGCAATCAGTGCACTTGCAAATGAAAGCCTGCAGTATGATGACCGATCGTGTGACATTATTTAACCATCCATCTACAGCACATCCATCCATCTCACTGAACACATACACAAAGCAAACTGAAGTTAAAAAGCACCACGGCAGATGCTGACAGACAGCCTACAAGAAGCCAAACATCACCACGACAGGTGCTCTCTCTCTTTCACTCTCTCTCTCTCTCTCACACACACATACACACACTCACCCCAACTTCTCCAACTCCAAGGCTAGGTTGCTCCAACAGACCACAAGGCCTAAATAACCATGCAGTATGCCGAAGCCGGAAAGGACACACGCAAAGTCGCACACACTCATCTTCTGCACACCAAATACCCCAATTTCCTGCATTAATGTCCAGCCGAGAGTTGGTCTCTCCGTTCCTCCACCGGCTTCGCTGTCCATCCAGCCAGCGCTAGCAGCGGCTCTAGCTAACTTTACCTCAGACCTGTTGCGTCTCCGGAGAGCTTGGCCTTAACTTCACCTGGTTCTTCTGGACTGGGTGTTAGATGATCTTCTGCCACCTTTTTGAATGTGAGGAATCAAAAGTGTGCTAGTGATACACTCTAGCTTTTGCTTGGTAGCCTGGTAGCCATTTTAGTGCGACTTTGTTTTCAATCTCTGTTTGGTGTGCACATGACTAATTTGCATACTGACACAGGATTGGCTCTTGTTTTGTTTGGGTTTCCAATGCATGAAATTCCGAAATTCAAGTGGAACATGGAACAGGAAAATACCGCAGTGTAATCCATTTATTTCAATGAAGTAACTGTAATCTGATTATCACCTATTTTAACAGTAACTGTAATGGAATACACTTACTCATAATTTGTATTGTAATTACATAACGTATGTATTCCGTTACTCCCCAACACTGGTGATTTAACAATATTATGAGTAGACTAAACAGAACCAAATCATGGGTTATACATTTTATTTTATTATGGAATATTCTTTACATTTATTCTTTGATTGTCTCATAAACAGTCACATGTCATATATCTGTAAACAATATGTTTGCTGTGAACTGGTACATCAAGAGGCCAGTGTTGATCTGGGTAGTGCAGCATTTATGCAAAAATCAACACATCTGGCTAAACAATTACTGACAACACTTCACTGACAACTGGTGCAGGATTCTTAGAATTTAAAGAGCATCATCCAGAACTGTTAGAGCCCCTGCCTAAATTTGAATACAATGCAGTGACTCCATAACAACAGTTAAGTTGATGGAGTACTATGCTTTTAACTGTAACAACATAATAAAGTAGATATTTACCCAAGTATTGTCTTGCTTGCTGGTCTTTGTGAGGCCAATTTTATGAGGCCAATTCTATGGAAATTATGATGTTTCTTTCACCTTTCGCCAACATGGAGTCATGTGACTGTACAAGGCATTGAGGGCAGGGTCTACACACTGTGTGGAAAACCACAAGTTTACCATAAGAAAGTTTTGTGACTAGGTTTTTCTGAAGCTCTGAACTTCCTTCTTGTGCACAAAAAGAAACATACATCAAACATGACATTTTGCAATGCACACACACACAAACACACAACTTTCATTGACTTTGATCGAAACTAATTTGTCTTCCATAGGTCATCCGTATGTTTGGTGTTACATGAAATTCAAGGATTGGCTTCATAAAAAATGCAATGTATGATGTCTGTGATTTTTGGGCTTTTATTCTGATTACAGACAAAAAAACACCTGACATGTTCTGAAGCGCATAATCATACAAGACACTGGCAGTAGAATGGGTCATACTGAAGAGCTCAGTGATTTTAAATGGGGACTTGGTGAGTTAAGGTAAAGGACAATGTAATGTTTCTCATTTTTCTTTGCCTATTTCACACCTTTGGGGTGACTTATTAAGACGTGGGAGGGGAAGGGGGGAACTTGGCACGGATGGCTGGACATGAGGATACACTTGAGGGGGTTTTCCACTGACTGGTACCAGCTCTGTTCGGTTTGGTTCAGTTCGGTTCTACTCTGTTTCGGACATACAGTTTTCCACTACAACTGGTTGCTATAGCGACCAAACATTCTGAGAAGCAGCGCGAACGGAGCGCTCTAATCTGAGATAAACAACATCATTACAAACAGGCATCATTACAATCGATAGCATGGATGAAATCAAAGGGATTTTATTTCTTATCCTTGGCTTGTGGCTGTTTGCTGAGGCAGAGAAAGTTGTATTCTGAGGTAAATTATTCTGAAGTAAAGTATTCTGAGGTAAAGTATTCTGAGGTAAAGTATTCTGAGGTAAAGTATTCTGAGATAAAGTATTCTGAGGTAGATGCTTTTCTGGATTCAGTCAACAACACTGGCGTAACAATAGCAACCACCAATCAGTAACCTCCAGTATGTACACAAAGCGAGTAAAGTCGGACCGAATCGAGCTGGTACCAGTCAGTGGAAAACCCCCATAACTGTATAGGGATGGGATGACAACAAAGTTCCTCTTGGCTCTCAACATTGCAAATTAGTGCGAAGCACTTTTACAAATATACACCATCAGGCATGGAAGCTGGTGCAAACTATTAATTCTTCCTCCCTTCTACTCTCATGAACTCAAAACTTAAATGTTATTATTTCTCTCAGGTGTCATCTTCAAGCTGCCTAAAGACGGTGCCTCCTCGTCCGCCCTGCCTCCTAAAGTGGACTACACAGTCCGCATGCACATCGAAAACTCCATGCGAACGGATCGCTCCCGGAACACTTTCTGGGTGAAGGCCTCATACATCTCACCCCTGAAGACGCAGCGCTACATCCGTGGCTTCGCTTACCTGCAGGAGGGCATTGAGAGGGCTATTATAGAAATGCAGGCTGGAAAAGAGGTGCAGGAGCCCGCTGTGCAGGTCCAGGCCTTCCCATACCCTTGCTTCTATAAAGACGAGTGAGTGGAAATACAATTGGCTTCACCACACACCTACAAAAGCCATTTCTATATGCTGTCCATTTGATTTATGGCATGGTATTGTTGAAATGGCATTGACATATGTTATAAATTCAACATATGTACAGCTTCTAATACAAATAAACCAAGCAAGCAAAAACTACACAATATCCAATAAATCAACTGTGTACAATACATGGACTACACAAGTAAAAAATGTCCTGGTTTCATTTCTACAGTATCTTGTATTATGTGATCTTCGCATGCCGACCTGATTTATGACAAAACTCTTCTGCCGACACTATCATTTTGAAATATTAGTAGGGGCATAATAAAGATACAGCCAGTGTGTCAGACTGTTCATCCCGACATGACACGACCCCTTGTATAAACTGCCTGCGGTTCAGTCGGTCAGCGTGTTTTTTTCTTCTTCTCCCTTTTGTCGTCATGGTTCAGTGTTGAATAAGTGGTTGAGAAAGCCGGGCCGCTGTTTTATTCCACACCTACTGACCCTGAATTTTCATCATATATCTCAGGTACCTCAACAGCATCTCTTTCGCTTTCCCGCTGGTGCTCATGATTGCCTGGGTGCTTTTCATTGCCAACTTCGTGAAGAAACTCGTCCATGAGAGAGAGCTCCGACTGCACGAGGTATCTTTCCAGCCAGTCTGACTTACTTTCTCACTGTTTCAACAATGTCAGCGCTCTGCTTGGTTTCATTCAATAAAAATAGCTATTATGTCCTCTCAGATGTTGCAAAAAGACGTGTTGAGCTTTTCAAGACAAATAAACTATGCATGTCATCTTTTGCCATATTCCTTCAATGAGTTCATGTTAAAAGTGTGTAGGAAATAGGAAAAAGATGTCTACGAAATTTTCTCCTTAAATGTAGTCAAACATGTCTGCTGAAGTTTGCCTCTTTAGTTTTGCATTGAATTGATGTCTAATGTAAACCACGCCTGGACAAGCACACCACAGAACCACTAGGAGCTTTATTTTCCAACATATGTAAATGTAACAAGCAACGGAAGCTTGTGCTCGCCAATTTGTCATAACTGCATGCTTGAATCATCACACGCTTGTTAACCTCAATTAGACTTATGTGTTTTTTGACAGACTGTTATTTACGAAATAGCAAGTGACAGCCATTAAACTGAATCCCAATCCTTTTTCATTTTTATCACAGTACATGAAGATGATGGGCGTCAATCCAATTAGTCATTTCTTCGCCTGGTTCATCGAGAGTGCCGTGTTCCTCCTAATCACCATCGTTATCCTCACCATTATTCTGAAACATGGCAAAGTGCTCCCGAACAGTGACGCCTTTGTGCTTTTTCTCTACTTATGTGACTACGGCCTGAGCATCCTGGCCATCAGCTTCCTTGTCAGCTCTTTCTTCGACAAGACCAACATCGCAGGGCTGAGTGGCAGCCTGATCTATGTCATCTGCTTCTTCCCCTTCATTGTAGTCATGTCCCTGGAGGAGACCATGTCATTCTCTGCCAAGAGTGCACTGGTACAGCATGTAGCGCTATTCATATCATATAGTCTTAACTTCTAGGGTTTTGAATGAATTTTCACATTTCTGTGTTTTTTGTTATACAGTCATCATGTTATATCATCATGCACATTATATACATTATAATGACTGGCCACTTTATGAGCTCTAACTAGGTCAAGTGAAATGAAACAACACTCTTCCAGGATCATGGTGCAAAACAAGAACAAAAACAGAAACAACGTAAGACTACAAAAGTGCAGACAGGACAAAAATACACAGAGTGCAAAGAGAGCAAGTGAGAGAGCGTGCATGAAAAACACCAGAGCAACAAAACAACAGGACAAGAAAACATTTAGTGCAGTTGATGTTTGAGTAAATGCAATTTTGCAAACACTCTTTTCATCAGTGATTGGTATCTGATAATGGGACCACTGTTAACAGGATTTTAGTGGTGATCCACTCTCAGTAGAGCAGTTATGCTGACATAGTAGTGGTCTTGCTCATGGTGCTGGTATGAGTGTATTAGGCACATTGGTGTAGGTCAAGGTCTTTAATAGGTAGGAGCTAAAAGGGCTAAAAGATGGTGTGAAAAGATTTCCAGTAGAGGTAGAGTTTCTAATAAAGTGGCCTGTAAGAGTTATTGTGACAAAACACACTTCAGTCATATCACAAATGAAAGAAGAGAAGAGACGCCAGGATGAATATCTCTGAGGCACAAGAAAGTGAAAAGCGTTGTAACTACTGTCTCATTTCTTACAGAGCCTGTTTTCTCCAACATGCTTCAGTTATGCGAGTCAGTACATCTCCCGCTATGAGAAACAGGAAGAAGGTAAGTACGCTCGAACAGCGGGCCTTCTTTAGATTCCTCCAGAGCTCCTGTCATATACGAGCACACATAGTGCAGCACTGATTGATTCTTTTTGCACGTCTGTGTTCCAGGCATCCAGTGGAGCAACATGTACATCTCTCCTGTGGCTGGAGACACCTCCTCATTTGGTTGGCTCTGCTGGCTTCTACTCATCGACTCTGTAATCTACTTCCTCCTGGGCGCCTACATCCGTATGGTCTTCCCAGGTATGAAGGCAGCACTTCTCACCTCAAATTGATTTGTTGCTTAGTAAAATCCCCTTGTGACTACAGAAAACAAAGATGAATATTCTGTTAAAACATATAACCATATATATATATTAATATAACTTTAGTACAGTGATAGTTTAAAAGTCATCTGTTGGGTTTTGAGGGAAGGATAATAAAAGGGCACCCCTGAGCGTCTGCTTAATAATGAACAAATCATTAACTAATCAGGTTCTTAGATTTTTTATCAAACAGTGGTACATGATCAAACATGATTTCTCAGTGCTCTTGTTGCATTTATTTGCTACATAATTATATTAAACATTATGGGTCGGTTTCCCAGACAGTGATTAAGCCTATTCCCGGATTATGTAGTGCTGTGAATAAAGATTTTCCATTGAAAAGGAAAGGGTAGTCCAAGACTAGGCCTAATCCCTGTCTGGGAAACCGACCCCATATGTATTACCACAATATTTATAAAACAATAATATATCTATAATTGTATTATATGCATTCAAAATATCATGTA
>JBBPCY010000002.1:2101248-2120053 GCA_037974405.1 Brachyalestes nurse | reverse complement strand
TTTTTAACACACCCATTTTCTGACAAATCCCGCCTCTTTCGGCTGCGATTGGCTAATAATACGGCGACTTCTGTGCTTGGATTGGCTAATTTTATACAACACAGTAGATAACCAATCCTGGCGAAAGTAGCGTGGGACTATGAGCCAACCATACGATCCAAAACCCAAAATCCAAATATTATTACATCACACATTGATTTACGGGAAGACTTGCGGGCCATAAAAATTTTCAAAAGGGCCGGATCGGGCCCGCGGGCAGCCAGTTGAATAGGCCTGCAATATATCATAGCAGGAAAAAAACAAGAGAAATAATGATGGTTAATGAAGAGTTTGTCTTAACAAACTAATTTATGTAGCAAGTTGACACACCATTAAATAGTAGGAAGGACGAAATCTTCTGAAAGGAAAACATTCTGCTGTGAATTGCAGGAGGAAAAGGAGCCACTTCATAAAATCACATAAACGTACTGCACCAAAACAGACCATCATGAAGTGTAAGGAGAAGATGAAGGAGTGTAGCTGAATAAGGGTTGTCTATCAGCATGGGTTATCACATTAAATATTTACACGGATTTCACAAACGTTGCGTTAGAATGTATTTACATTTCCATCCAATTACAAAACTGGAGCTCAAGCCAAAGATTTTGGAGCTCCTGTCTGATTTTACCTCGGTTAGAAAACAAGGTGTCCTGCTGCATAACGAGACCAGAAACTGCTTACAATAGTCCCGCCAGGCTGTACAGGAGCGATCTCCCCACTCCGTCACCATGCTAATTGCGTTTTGAGCGGCGGTGTAGGGCCCAGTGCTGCTCCGCGGCCTGCGGGCAGTGAGGAGGCCTGTGAGGCCCAGTGCTCGGCGAAAAACTCAGCACTCTGTCTACCATTCATCAGCCCCAGCGGCCCTCTGATTTCCGGCCCATAAATAACCAGACCAGCACCGCTGTCTGCTGCCCGCTCTCACCCGGAGCTGCTTAATTGCTTTTGTTCGGCATCCTTGTGTCTGAGAGAAAAGTCTCTCCCTCTCTGTACCGCACACACAGTCACACACTCTCACTCGCACACAGATAAACACTCGCACCCTCAGCTCCCTCTCCTCTGTGTTTAAGCACATCTTCTTCCTTGACCCCCTCCACCCCAATCACCGAGAGTAATGAATAAAAAAGCAGATCATTTTGTAGTGCAGAAAAGGCGAGAAAACGCCTCACTGTGAGAGAGCAGATGAAGTCATTTATCTTCCGCTCGCTTAGCTCAGCTTGTGCACATTTCTTCCCTTCCTTTTTTTTTTAACACCTCCTCTTAGTCGTGGTCTGAGTGGACGTTTCTCCTTGGTTCTTTTCCTCAGCGTAGCTGCTTAGTATTTATCCAGCTCTCTCCTTGCCTTTGTTCATTTACAGGTTTGCAAGCTTCCCTTGGATGTACCTCATATCAACCGTGTTCAAGGATGCAGAGATGGCTTTCATCAGCTACGTCTGCCTCAACCTCTTCGTCAGTGTGAACACCATCATCTCCACTGCAATAGTCTACTTCCTAGGGCAGCTCCACCAGAACGATGAGGTGAGACTGGGCCGGAGAGGGCAGCTTAACCTGCTGAACCTCAGGCTTATCAGCCTAAAGGCTTGCACTACATGCCCTAAAGTATCCAGGCAGATCTTCTAATTAGTGAATTCATGCCTGATATTGACATTCATTTGCACACACACGGCTTGTATGATCTCCATAGAGAAGTCTAAGGTCACAAACGTCTTACCAACAGCCTTGACTTTGGAAGAAATATTAGATGGTAGGTGTCTATAAACGTTTGAACATATAGCAGATAACCAGAGGGGAACCCTCGGGGCCTTTCAGAAGCAGGCCAATTCCTGGGAACTAAAAATACATGTCTATCATTTTTAATTCATTGTTGTTCAGTAGAATCATATTTGCATTTTATCTCTGCAAGTACTGCGGTAATCTGAGGTTATTACTAAGTTTTTGTTAGGGCATCAGATGCTGAGCTGATTTCCTAACATTATGTTAACTGCCAACATAGTTAGGAAGTAATGTGGAATCCAACAATTATATTGTGATTCTCAATGGGTGGCACCAATATCCTGAGGGAAAATATCACTCAAGGCCCTCTGGAAGTATTACATACATCACTGTTATACGATCAGAAGCCTAACCAGTGGTCTCAGTCATACAGTAAACAGTGAAGCACATACAAGGTCAGATGTGTTAATATGTGTTAAAAGAATCAAATTAAACACTGAAAGTCAAAAAGGTTCATGTGCAATGCCTTTTGCTTAGTATGAAAAAGAACTAAATTCCAGTAGGTATGCCAGCAGAAATTTGCTTCACAGCAGGTGTGCTCATTTTCCTTTTTTCCCCCCATGATTTGTGTTTACAGCCTAAGCTACAGAACTAATTCTAATCGCCACGATTCACCACTAATTTATGCAGTCATGAGAGAAGCTGAAGTGCATTCCCAGCCTTCAGTTTTGTGGCTAATATGGATAATCATTTTAAAGGGTTAAAAAATTCAGATAACTCAATATTGACCAACGGTTTGTCTATTCTTGGTTTGTCACACTTGGGTCTATTCTTGGTTTGTCCCACTTTCTAAACTACAATTTCACAGTGTTTAATAATAATAATATTATTATAAGGTCACTGAGGGTGGGCTTGTAAGTCCTTCTTCCTTATTCTCATGCTTTCATGCTTCCCATGCTAAAGGTTAAGTCTAGATATACGTTTTTACATGTAATTGATTCTGATTCACCAGTTCCGCATATATTCCTATGTCACATTTAAGTAGGTGCTGATCTGTTGTGGTCGGGGTCTCTACATACAGAATACACCCTGAGGCAATTCATGGTACTGTGGACATTATAGTTACTGCAGTATACATGTGACCTTTGGATAAACTCAAATCACTTTTACATGAATAAAACAGAGTGTGGGTTAAAATGAAAGTGCAAAGCAAATGCAGCTGACAAGTCAGATTGCAGTCATATTTACCAGTTAAAAAAAAAAGTGAACTAATCCGTTCTGTTTTTGTGTCCTTTTTAAATTCTTACAGAACATCCAGACCGTGTACCAGATCCTGAGCTACGTGTTCCTGATCTTCCCCCAGTTCAGCTTTGGAAACGGTCTGATGGAGCTGGCCCGGGTGGACATGCAGGTCCAGGTGCTCGGTGTGTTCGGAGTGGACGCCTATAAGAACCCCTTCAGCATGGATGTCCTGGGCTGGATGTTCGTCTCCCTGTTCCTGCAGGGTTTATTTTGCTTCACTCTGAGGCTGCTGCTCAACAAGTGGCTCCTCCGGAAAGTTAGGTAAGGCCTCAGCCATTGAGGGTTTATGGGGCTGAGTGGAATAGAAGTTGGAAATAAACTTTAATAAAGTGTCACTGCATGATATTACATCAATAAAAAAAACTTGAAATTAAAAAGAGAAACGCGCTGTTATTGCAAACCCGTTTTGGGACGGTAAAAATACGAAATGATGGCCATACATCATTAGGAATAGAATGGGATGCAGGTTATTGAGCTTGGCTCGAGTAGCTATGGCATAGAGAAAAGTGTCTTGGCTTTTAAACGGTGAAGAATAATTGTCCAGCTTCTCTGAAGATGTGAAAGTCGATATATATTGCAGTAGGAATCATTTTCTTCGTATTACTATAAATCAAACAGCAATTAAATGCAATTAAAATATTTTATCACTGGAGCTTTGTTCTGTTTACACCTTCATGCCTCTTATGTTCCTCTTACATTTGCCTGTCCCTGACAAGGCGGCTGTTCTGCCGGAGAAAGCCAGCGCCTCAGACAGGAAGCTTTAACGAGGACGAGGATGTCTCGGCGGAGCGCCAGCGTGTGGACAGTGGCGCGGCCGGTTCGGACGTGCTGCAGGTCAGCCAGCTCACCAAAGTCTACCAGCACCTGAGCCGGAAAGTACACGCCGTGAAGAAGCTGTCTTTCGGCATACCAGCGGGAGAGGTGAGTCCTTACATAAACCAGAAATGATTTGAATATTTGTTGCAGTAATTTCTATTATTATGAACTGTGAGATAAGGTGATTATAATAATTATGTTTTGATATGAGTGCCCAGACATGCTTTCTGTATGATAAATTGAAACTATTATGAAGTTCCCTAGTGTGAAATGCGATTACCTCTCAGCATATTTTGTCAGATATTAAACGTTTTGTTTAAACTTAAGCTTAAGCTAAGCGAACTATTCCAGCATCAACATTTATTTTTGTTTCTCTAGTGCTTTGGATTGCTGGGTGTCAATGGAGCAGGAAAGACCACCACGTTCAAGATGCTGACTGGGGATGTCAGCCCCACACATGGCTCAGCACAAGTCCGCGACTGGGATGGGTAACCATTTCCCCCATTTTAACTTTAACACTATTTTCTAATGAGAGATGCTAGCACCACCGTTCAGACCAGTTTCAGCTAAATCTGCTTGTATCATGCTTCCAGGCGATTGGTTGACATGATAGACTGCAGGACAGAGGGCATAAACATTGGTTACTGCCCTCAAGTGGATGCACTGGATGACTTACTGACTGGAGAGGAACATTTGTACTTCTACGCTCGCATCAGGGGCATCTCCAAGAGGGAGATTGATGGGGTAAGGTGGCCTCTTTGTCTTTGGTCATTAGTTCAAACAATGGGCGATTTGAGTCCAGCCAGACTCAAAGTCACCTGAAAATGATCATGGCGTCCGGTCATATTTACCAGATATTTGTATCTGTGATGAATATGAATGTCAATTGGGATGTACAATGAAAAACACACACTAATGTAGAGATCACTTTTGAAAGCTGGAAAACAGATTGCCTAATTTTAAGCAAATGACCAACATTAATTTCAAGTCTACAAATTGACTTTTGTAAATTAGATGTTTGAAATATAAAGAATCATCACATGGTATAAAAAATATTTACCAATGTAAATGTTATTCCAGGAACTTTTACATCATAACTAAAGGTTATTCATACTGACACATATAATTTAAAGGAATCAATTCCAATGAGCTCCTAGCTCTCAGGACCACAGAAAAAAATGTTAATGTTACAGAGAACTTTTAATAAAAGTCGCTCAATGTTGCACACCCGTGTTCCTCCGCTGCGTGTGTGATGACGTCATCAAACGACTAGTCGACTCGACTTCGACTTTTCTGACTGACTAGTCGACTTTAAGAAATCGTTGTTAATGCCCTAATATATATATATATATTTACCTTTAACCTGATTATCCTCATTTTGTTGAACTGCTACATCACAACTGATTGAACTTGAACAGGAAAGACCACCACGTTCAAGATACTGACTGGGGATGTCAGCCCCACACATGGCTCAGCACAAGTCCGCGACTGGGATGGGTAACCATTTAGTTTCAGCTAAATCTGCTTGTATCATGCTTCCAGGTTTGATTGAACTTGAGTTCTCCATTAGTATTTACAACTATGTCCCTATGCAAAGGGTAGTAGAAAAATCAGTACAATATATTATACACTGTGTATAACATTTTTGGCACCATATTATATAGATACAGCAGCACCAGGTATTGATATTCATTAATTAATATTTTTAAATGTATTTAATATTACAATAATCCCCCTTTTCGCAGGGGGTTACGTTCCAAGAGTGCCCGCGTATAGTGAAAAACCTTGTTGTTGTGTTTTGGTTTTTAAAAATGCCTATTTTATAGTGTAAACCCTAAATATGCACCCAGATATGCTCCCAGAACACTTTAATTTCATTTTAAACTCAGTTTATTGCATTACCCTAAAAGAAAATGTAAAGGTAAATCCATACTCTTTTAATTTAAATTCCCCGCCGAGATATGCAACTCAGAAGGTCTCGGGACAAAAGTATTGGGACACCGGGGCGAGGTGAGCGGTTTTTGGGAAATAACCCCTTATCTACTTATCTATCTACTAAAAATACAAATGAGGGCTCGTTGGAAAGGTCTCCTGGAGATCAATTGAACTGTGGAGTCTGAAGTGTCTGAGTGCTTCACCGTGGAGAAATCGCGCTTGAATTAATCACGAAAAAAGGTGGAGGATATTGCAGTCTTGTGGAAATGTAAAAAAATTTGCGAGTGACTGAATCCGTGACTCCTGATCCACGTAAAACTGGGGGGTTACTGTACACTGATAACACTGCTTCTACACAAGATGGCTTAAAATTTTGTCCTTCACTTTTGGAAAGGAACTAAATTGTAATAATATATAATGGCCCAAATATTGTGGACCTCTGTTGCAATTCCCAACCCTGACATTCACATTTTGGTGATAAACTTGGACATTTCCAATTGTTTGTGCTGATAGTTGCACTGTATCAGATGATGCAGCTCATCAAGTAATGATCAAGACTTTTGTTTAATTTGAATCATGTTCATAATAATAGGAAAAACATTGTGCTGGGAAAAGAGCACTTGGAGGGGTACTAAATTAGTTGCCATTTTTACATTATTACATCAACTCTTGTCTGGATTGTTTATTCACAGTAATATATACTCTAAGGAGTTTTATCTTTTGAGACTTGGCTTTATATATGCAACCTGCAGGGCACTGACTTCATTCCACATATATCTAAATATAAGGCGGAGCTGGATTCACTGAGGTATTGCCCTTTGCCTCAGTCTCAGAGCAGAGGAAGCTTGGTATGAGCGGAGTATTGAATTTGACAGGCCAGGGCTGGCGCTTCTCCATATTGATTTGAGAGGAAGCTAATTAATCTTCCATTCTCACAGGATTATTGGGAAGGGGCAGTTCTGGAAAACCTGCCTCAGGCCACTTTAGAGAAATCTTCATTAGCCATAAACAAGCCGGCGAGACAGCATTTCTTAAGGATTTATCATGAAGATGCTGATTAAGGCAAATTCTGACACCTTGGTAATAATATTGTCTGAGGAGAAATGAATGAGTGAAGCAAAGGTTTGCATCTCTGGGAGACCTGCCACTGAAACCTTTCATCCTGGAGCAAAGAATAATAAAATGTATCAGATTTTATAAAAAACACCTTTATAAGAAACAACTCACTAGGCACCTTACAAAGTCCAGCTACTTTATAGGTCCACAGTATGGGTGTACAATTCCAGGTTGTAGTCCATCTGTTGTTACACCCCAACCTATTCCTCACTGGTCAGGATCATTTGTAAGGCTGTTTACCGTATATTATATGGGAGGTGGGCCAATATCACTCACCTCCCATATAATGAGAGTGTATGAGAGTGGTCCACAACCTAAAAAACACCAAGCATGACTCTTTGGTCAAAAGGTGACCACCGATGAACAGGTAGAAGAGGACCAACGCAAGATCCTACAGTATCTAATGGCGCTTTTCCACTGGTACAAGGAACCATGCTGTACTGCGAGCAAATGTTTTTCCATTACTAATAAAGCGTCCAGCACCTGAGCCGTACCTGTGTTACTTTAAGGCAGGGCCAAAAGCGGGCTGCATCACTGCTTTCTGATTGGTCGAAACATTGGAAATAATACAAACCCACATCTGGGAAGCTGATGAAGTACTGTCTGTTTGATATAAAGTCAATTATAAATTATAAATTTAAAATCAATACTTCCATGCCATTGCTGTATGGATCCTGTAGGTCTATGGAAATGCGCCTTAAGTTTGAAAGTGACTGGTGTTGGTATCCTGAAAGGCTATTGTGAATGTTATTACTTAAATGTTCACTAATATGTTCTCTACCCATTTCCTTATTTTTAGTATATACTGCAGCTTTAACTGAGACTGTTGGATTGACTTTAAATAAAGCCTGGTTTTTGGTCTCAAATTAGCCAGTATTCAACAAAATTATGTCAGAAACTGACCCAGCTGGATCATTATGAAGTGTTAAATAAAACCTGATAGCATAGTATCAGTTACAATAGTGACAATAGTGAGAACTTGACACACCTTTATATGTCTTTTAACCCTGACAAATATTTCAGGCTCTAGTCTGTCCAGTCATCTACTCTCTTCTTAGTGTTTTGATCTTTACAGGCTACATTTTCCATAGTGAACAGAAAGTGTGATAGGCATATTTTATGGCAATACCCCGTATGGGCATTAGGAGAGTGACACTCTGCACTGTTATGGTTTTTATCATTTTAATGTGGCTCATTGCTTCACAGTGATAGAAGTAATGGCTTCTATTTGAACCCCTTGCTTAGAACAGCACATAGCCTACTAAGACTAATGGAAACAGTGAACAGTTTCAGAGCCTTTTAGAAGGTGAGTCATCTCCAGGAACAGAGACAGGAGACGAAGGAGTCGGAGTGAGGACATTGCAGCTGTGTTAGCCTTTCTTTCGGGCCTTATGTCACCAGCGAAGTGACATAAATTGTTCAGAAATGGAAATCCGAAGCCTTAATGAGTGTGTTAATAAACCATTAAGAGCTTTAAGGGGGAAAAAAAAGATTTGTAAGCTATATCAGTCATTTCTTACTGTCGCCACGGCCTTGGTGTGTCTGTAGCCTGGCCCATTAGTGTAGATTAGTGAAGGATTCAGGACAAGCACTCTCAAAATCCCAACGACCTGAGGGAAACACAGTTTGTTTCAACAGGGAGAGTCAGAGGACATTTTAAATACACTGAAACTTACAGCACCTTCTGGTTCCTCACAGGTCCACAGTGAGACGTTTAAATTCAAAGAGTTGCTGGGTAGCTCTTTTGATGTTGGAATCCAGTTAATTAAACGGATGCAGCATGCATGACGTGCTTTGTGCGTCAGGCCAGATGTCAACAGGCATTTAATCACAACACTGTTCAGAGCGACTCATTATGGTGCTGAGACCACATGCTCAACATTCTAGACCAAGTGGTGAAGTGTTTTTCAGGGGCCGTTAGTGCTTCATTAAACTGAAACAGAAACGGATGGGAACTTTTGATAAAGTCATGGAAAACGTGTGAATGAAGAAGCAGTGAAGTGGTCCAGAATTTTGTGAACAGTGTGAAATCCAAGTGAAGCAATGGAGGCTGCCGGGGTGCAGTGTGTGGGGGCAGAACCTTGCTAGAGGATACCTCAGTGGTGCCCCTAGCAGTCCTGAAATTCAAACCCACAACCTTCTGATCACAGGGGCAACTCCCTAACTACCAGACCACCAGCCCATATGGTGGTTCTTAAAACATATTTGTGGGTTAATTGGCAAAAGTTTCTTTTCTCCAGTTTCTTTTCTCAGCTGACCAAATATTTTTGTGTGTTTTTGTGCTGTGCAGGTTGTGAACTACTTGCTGAAGAAGCTGGAGCTGCACTACCACAGGCGCATCATCAGTGAACTCTACAGCTGTGGAACACGCCGCAAGCTGTCTACCGCTCTGGCTCTCATTGGACAGCCTCAGATCCTGCTGCTGGTGAGGCTAACTGCCTCCTCCACTCTTCTCGATGCTGCAGTTTACAGTTTATAGTAGAATTTCTTTATTCAGCACTTCTCCTGCATCTTTCTATCCGTTCATTCTTGCCCACCTGTCAGCAATTCCATCTGCTACTACTTTAAAAATGTATTGCTTTCAGCAGACAGGGAAATTTACAGCAGCTTTTAGCCACTTTACACTGCATTGGGATATATCCAGAGCTGATCTGCTCTGACACTGTTGCTCTGTGCAATACAGAGACACTGATATGCTCATTGTCTGCCAGAACCTTGCAAAATGCTTACCTATTTCTTCTGCCCTCCCAACACATCAGGACGAACCCAGCTCAGGAATGGACCCCCGCTCCAAACGGCACCTCTGGAAGATCATCTCAGAGGAAGTGATGGGAAAATGTGCTGTAGTTCTGACATCACACAGGTAGGAACATCTATAGGAAACTCTTTTAAGGCAGGAACTAATTAGCAATAATATTAATTTCTGTGACTGCTTGATCTATTAACCATTATTTGATCATCAAAACAAACCTTCATTAGGAGTAGTTTCTTCTCACTTTGCCAGATTAAGATCCTCTGGTGTCACTGGGCGTCTGAGTTACAGTCCCATAAATTCCACAAGCAAACACTCCACTACACACACCAATTATCCATTGATTATTACCTCAAATCTTGCAACAGCTTTTCTGGTGACTTGACAAAGGATATAAAGGGACCTGGCATTTGATTTTCAGATAAGGCCTTACTATGGTTAGCTAGAGATGTAAACAGGAAAGCTTTAGCTAACTCCTGAATATCATAAAAGTCAGAATGCATGTTTAATCAGAAGGCAAGTGATCATTAATTTTGTACCACTTCTCTCCAAATTTAAGGCATTACTTATGGTAATCCTTTTTAGACATTTACAGCAAGGCTGTTAGAAGGAGACTGTTAGAAGCAAACAGTTTGTTTCCAATGTTTAATGTTAAAATGTAATTCATATCAATTTAAACATGGACTTGTTTTTTCATTTATTTAATTTATTTTCATTTATTTTTTCTGAACAACCTTTTGGTGCCCCTGACAGTCACTCAAATCACTCCCTGCCATGCCCTTATGGTAGCTCTAACATGGTTGTATGGTGTTGCACTGTGTCAGAATGAACAGTATAAGTTTCACCAGGGTAACGATACAATGTAACTGAGGTGCATTCTTAGGCACCTGTATGCCTGTTTGAATAAAAATGCACATAATCAGAGGGAAAGAGTGATTAAACTAGCTTTCAAATGTAAAGAGAATTTTTTTGTTGGTATAACTCACTTTGCTTCTTTTAGCATGGAGGAGTGTGAGGCCTTGTGTACTCGTCTGGCTATAATGGTGCAAGGCCAGTTCAGATGCCTGGGCTCCCTACAGCACATCAAGAACAGGTCAGTGACCTCCCTCTCTGCCTCCACAAACCTATTAGTTACCACTTTCCCCTCTACCTGTCCTCACACTTCTTCTCCACTCCGCTTCAATCTCTTCCTCAGTCGAATCTCCCTTGCAGACACTAGTTTGCTTTGTCTGGAGAGGTAGCTCTAACTCATGTTGACCCAACAGGTTTGGCAGTGGCTTCACTGTGAAGATGTACCTGACTAGAGCCTCCAATGATGTAGACACAATCACCAGGTTCATGGAGGAGCATTTTCCCAGCACTTACTTGAAGGTAAAAGCACTTAATATCCACAGGGCTGATGAGTTCATTTTTAAGACTTTTCTTACAAATCAGCAAGCTCCGTGTACTAGCTCAGGGAGCATTTAAAGGCCGCCCTGCTGAGTGTTTTTCCCCTTGGCAGTGGTAAGCATTTGTAGCTGTGAGTCAATGACCCTGCGCTGTATTTTCTGTTAGGAAACTTTAATTGGTTGTTGAGAGCAGGTGTCTCAGTCTCAGTCCTGGGGGCTCTATGCACTGCAAATTCTGTGTTTGCCCAGCTCTTTCACAGCTAATTTGGCTCTTGAAAGGCACTGTAATTACATCTGTGAAAGTTTTTCAGTAATCCAGGTCATTAAAATGTCTGGTATCAGTAGTCAAGGCAACTGAACTTGTGATGGCTGTTCTGAGCGGATTCATCGGTTCAAACAGATGGTGGAAACTTATTGGCCCAATCTATTGTGTTACATATGAGAAAACAGATAAAAATCTGTGGTGCTTGACGTAATTATTTGGCCAAAATTCAAATGTACTCCGTCCCCCCATTCAATAAACATTTCTTCTTTAGTTTTGCACTGAAGATACAAGGCTAATGTTGTCAACAGTAATGGAAGCTTATAGCTTAAAACAGTGGCAACAGCCATCTTGAGAGATGGGGATTTGATTCAGCAACTCACACTTAAGTCACCTGTTGGTTGACTTGAACTGCTCTCATCTGACTGCTGACTCACTTCTGACTCAAAACTGAAGAAGAAAACAGAACTGATTAATTTGGTAACTATTTGCATTTAGGGCTATATGAGCCAGTTTTGATATGGTCATGTGTAGTCCATACTGCAAAGCCAGCTTCGATTCAGCTTCAAAGCAGTCATTATAGAAAACCCTTCAGTCTGGTAAAGAAAACAAAGCACACCCATAATGGCTAGCTAGCATATAGTTTGAGAGTAAGCATGCTAGCTAGCAGATAAGCTAATTGCTTAAGTATTCGTAAGCCTACAGATCACATTGAAAAGAACTAAAAGCTAGGTCAGCTAATGTGCTAGTTTGCTAGCATACTTGAATGGCAGAAAACACTGGTTAATCAACAGTTTCAAGTTAATTTGCCTCTTTCTTTTATACATTGTATTTACAGTTGAAAGTGAAGTTAAGGCTTCTGTTTTTCAGGTTTTTCTATAAGGAAAGGTTATTTACTGCCATGTTATACCCAAAAATGACCTGCATTTAATAACTAAGCTCAAACTCTCTACTAAATAGCCAAAACTTGACCCTAGAAACTTGAGCATTAGATACCCTGTGCACCTGTCTGTGTAACAGTGTGCCACAGAGCTGATCAAACTCAAAAAGGGGTTCATTACTAGACAGTTATATGAGCTGGGATACACATCTAGGTTTGTAGTTGTCATGACTTGTGGGCCAGTGTGGTGCATGTTATTTTTGTACTGTGGTGCCTCAATATGACATGCTCTTTTTTGAACATTTGTGCAGGATCATCACTCGTCTATGGTGGAATACCATGTTCCTGTGGCTCCTGGCGGTGTGGCTGACATCTTTGACCAGCTAGAGGCGAACAAGGCAGCGCTGCAGATCAAACACTTCTCAGCCAGTCAGACCACGCTGGATGAGGTGAGAACTGGGAGAGATGTGGTGGGAGCTAGATAGAAGAATAAGCAATGAATGTTGAAGCAAATGAGAAAAAATAGGATGGAGAGGGGGATATTAACGGGTGAACAAGTGACTGATGGAGGGATGGACGGATGAATTGAGTTTGGGAGAGAAGACAAGAGTGAGAGGCCTGGAGCTCCACACTGATTCATGTATTCTTGGCTGCTAGAGAGACAGAGATAGAGAGAGAGAAAGAGAGAAAGAGAGCCAGAAGTAATGAAATGAATGAAAGAGTAACTGTGGCAGAGAAACTGACAGAAATCGTATCCTTTTGTCTCGACTTGTCTCTCCAGGTCTTCATTAACTTCGCTACAGGGAAGGCTGGTGCAGAATCGGAGGATGTCAGCGAAGCCTCCGACGCGGACAGTCTGGACACATTCGGGACTATTGCATGAACGACAACGAAATTAATATAACTCTTAAAGTCTAGATCCAGTAATTTTCAGAATTAAAAAATCAGTCTGTATAACTTTCATTTATTATATTTTCTTCTGATGAAATGATGAAGTATCTATGGCACTTTGTGAGGAATGAACCCACCTCTTGGGTTCGTTCTATTTATCTGTGTACCTAAGGCGCCAGTATGCACATCTCAGGCCAAAAATTATGCTCATATTTATAAAATAGAATTTTAATTTTAATACATGAAATCACAGGTGTAAATTGTCTCAAGTAGCCAAATGTATGTCAAAATCTCTATCATATCTATAGATTTCTATCCTGTTTTATCCACGTGTAATGTTCCTCATTCAAAAGTATCAACTTTGTTCACCAGGGGACTAGAATGTTTGCACTGTTCAGTCTTTATTTTTTCCCTCCATTTTCTTTTTTAAACTTTTAATATGTACAGTGAAGTCTGTGTATGCCGTTTACGACAGCTGCTCAGTCCTTGAGTGCCATAACAGGATGAAGCATTCATCACTGAACCTCTGCAACTACCTGTATATCTGTGTCTCCAGAAAACAAGGAGCTCACACATGACTTTGCGTGTCACATGGTGGGGTGAGGGGGATACAATCTATAATGCTGTGCCACAATTGATCTAATCAAACTGGGACCTAGACCTTAGTAAGACTAGGACTGAAACTGAGCAGTCCAAACTCAGAGCTCTCTTCAAATAAAGAACTTTATTCTGCGACCTGCTTTCCTGATTTTTATTCCCTCTGAGTAAGGGAAAAGACTTTCAACAAGTCTGAGGCCCTGTCTAAATCCAAAGCTGCCAATCGGCAGGTTTTTCCCTTTCCCCAGTGGAATCTCCTTGATGGTTCAGTTGTTTACCATCATCAAAGTCCAAAGAACGCAAACAGATGACCATAATTTGGTTACTCAATACTGCATTAACTATGCATGCAGGGTGGGGACCTCATCCTTTTAAACCGCTGGCAGCACTGACGCAGCGCTACTTCTGGGGTTGGTATAAATCACAAAGACCGTTTTGGCTCCGAGATATAAATGATTCTTCAATGTCTGCACATCTTCTTTCTCATTAATATTTCCTCTCAAGGCACATCTCTCATGTACTGAATATTTCATCAGCTCTTTCCTCGGACCGCTTCGAGGCACAGTTCCTCTTTTTAAAAATGTACCAAACTTATTTTTGCATTAAAGCTATTTTTCAAATGCGGATGTTCAGTGCTTGTCTTATTGTGCATGGAACAAGTGTCTCTTTACATCAGAATCAAATCAGAACTGGCCCTCTTGTGGAACAAAATTAGTCATTATAATGTCATTGCCAGACGTTGAGGGTAAGGGATTCACTAAGGTTTTTTTGAAAGCAAAACTGCAAATTATGTGAGCTGTCATTTTACTCAATCAACTGCTGAAACTAGAATTTGAGAAAGGGTGAATCTTATGTGGGCTAACAGAAATATGCACTGTAAAGTGTGCATTACCTACAAAGAACACACTTCTGCAAATGAAATTTTAATACATAATTACTGTTAATTTGATTAATTTAACAAAATGGGAAAAAAAACCCAAAATTAGGCCAGTGAAAACATCACAGCAGTAATTGTGGGGTTTTTCTTTTGCCATTTTTGGTCTCATCTGACAATGAAACCCGATTCCAGTCAAATTTCAATGTCCCTCCAGGTGTTTACATGTGGTTAGACTAAAGTAAAGGCTTTTTAAGTGAAGCCTGATAAAGAGGACAAAATTGTATGAGTTTGTGTGTATTTTCTGCAAACCTCTATTTAAGATGGCCCTTATCAACAGTGAAGTGAATTTAAATGATCTCAGATGTTTTGAGGCTGTTTTCTCCAAAATTTGCCTCAGCCAAAAACACTAAAACTGGCTTGTGGGCTTTCCAGCAGGACAATGATCCGGCACATCCAAGTCCACACAAAAACTGTTCAGTGAGCACAGAATCAAGCATCTGACATCGGCAATCCCAGTCCCCTGACCTAAACACCATTGAAAACCTATAGAGTGCACTGAAGAGGAGAGTCGAGAATGTCTACAATGAGTAAAAAGAGGGACTAAACTGTTCCCAATCAGGGAAAAATGTATACATGGTACAAAATTGGATCTTAAGGTCAATATTGTACTTTTGCGAGTGCATTTACATTCTTTGTACCAATGATTCACACAAAACAAGGGGAATCCGCTTTTAGCTATTATGCTGCTCGCAGTTGGAATCAGCTTCCAGAGGAAATCAAATGTGCTAAAACATTAGCTACATTCAAATCTAGACTCAAAACTCATCTGTTTAGCTGTGCATTTACTGAATGAGCACTGTGCTGCGTCCGAACTGATTGCATTCTGTTTTTAACTGTCTTAAACTTATTTTAAATCAATTTTTAAATCATTTTTAAATCATTATATCAATCAGTTTTTAGATAATTTTTTTTGTTTGTTTTATTGTCGTGATCATTGTTTTTATGATTGTTTTACTTCCTTTTTCGTGTTTATTTTGTTCCTTTTATGTAAAGCACTTTTAATTACTTTTGTGTACGAAATGTGCTATATAAATAAACTTGCCTTGCCTTGCCTTGCCTTTGTACCTTGATGAACAAATCATGTACCTGTACAGTGTTCAGGATTTCAAAATGCATTGTTTATATATATATATATATATATATGTGTGTGTGTGTGTGTGTATATGTATGTATGTGTATGTATGCGTAGAGCTGGCTACGACGGATACCCTGCGGACCAATAAGTTGCTGGGGTTTAAGCTCCGCCCCTCCTTTCTCACTGCTGGCGCGAAACAGCTGCAGCTCCGACGCTCAGGAAAATCAGCGGTTCTCTCCAGATCCACAGAATACTTCGTTTTCCAGTAGCAATGGGTCCTGATCCTCCTACACAGTCAGAGCAGGGCACATGGGAGAAGACCCGGGAGGCCGTGGCAGATTTCCGAAAGTTGCTGTTGTGCTCTAAATGGTAAGTTTAGTCTGGCGTTAGCTGAAAAGGAGTTGTTGAAACACTGCATCATGGGTATTGTAGTGTTTCTCGTTTTACTCTCAGCACCGGTAACGTTGAAGAGTTTCACGTTCGAAACTACAAAATACAAAAAACTTCCGCTTGCAAAACAATACAAATATGTTTTGGGATTAGAACTCTCTCAGTGTTTGCTTTTGTAAGCTGTCTGAGGAGGAGAGTTATACAATTATAAAATTATTTATATATACATATTTATTATGTATGTGAAGTGAACACACCACACAGTGTGAACAGTGTGAAATCCTTCCTCTGTTTTTTATCCATTCACCAAGTGAAGCAGCGGGCAGACAGGAACACAACACTGATGGTGGGAATGGTGCCTTGCTCAATGGTGCTACTAGCGGTCTTGGGGTTCGAGCCCACGACTTTCTGTCCGAAGGGGCAACTCTCTAACCACTAGGCCACCAGCTGTCCCATATAGTTAATGAATAAACAAGGTCTTCCTGGGATGAAGTGGCTGTGTAGGGGAAACACTAAAAATGTGCAGGGCACTCCAGGACCAGGACTGTAAACTAGTGCTCTGCAAGAAAGAAGCTATAAAAGTGTACACAGTAAATGTAGTTTCCATATTTCCTTACTTTTTTAATCTACAAGTGTTGTCTGGTGCAGGATCTGACAGCTTACAGTCAGACAGCCGATGTAAAATTATTTTTTGTTACTGTGCAATGGCAGTAAAAGATGACAGGGACAAGAAAGTCTCATTCACTCTGCTAGAAAAGCATCAGTTTTAATAATACATACTGTATGTCCAGAAGTATCCATACAGCCTTTCTGGTGGTTGAACTGAACTGTCCTACGGTGCATTCATTGATTATTCCTGACACATGCATTTAATTTTGCACACACATGTGCAATCACCAAGCAAAGCAATGCAATACGCAATGCAGTGGGATGCATGTTGGCCTAAGGTCATGATGTCAGTGGTATATGTGATGCAACTAATCACCCAACATCAATAATCTATTTAAATAAAGCGCAGAAGTTCAGCAGGTCTGGTGAGAGGGGCTTGGGGGTCCCTGATCTGTGCCTTCACAAAAGGGGCCAAATTCTAACGCAGGTTAATATACTAATACTATTAATGTATGTCCTCTGTTACCAAGTCAGTCCTCACATTCTATTTCAGAGATTGGTCAGAAGAATCCTCTAAGCTTAAAAAAGGTGATGTTGGGTAACTACACCACTCTCTAGTGAGTTAACTTCCTTCAAAGACACTTTGTCCAAAAGGTTCACACCTCTTACAGTGTGCATAAAAATGAATATCCATTAATATATCAAGAAGCTTTTGAACCTCCATGTACCCTTCTAAGTTCCTTTGTTCCTGTTCGACTGCAAAGATATTTTGCGCCTGATAGCAGTGACTTTGAAGGTCCCTGTGTGAACTACTTCTCCCATGCATGCTTATCTAGGTCTCCCTATCGACATACCTTTATAGAACTGACTGGCACTCAAGCTAAAATTTTAATAACACAGTGCTATTTCAGTAATTGCAGTTAACAAGATGTTCAGTGAAATAAAATGTGGTAAAACACACTATATACAATCAAATCCTCACAGCAATGTTGAAATATCTCCTGTAAAGCCTACTCTGCAGTGCAGAGGGAGTATGACTTCTGTGGAAATGTCGCATTATTCTATGTGTGGAATATATACGTAAAAACAAATTTTAGATTGAATTCGGATGCTTTTTAGAACATTTTGGAAACAAAAGCAGGAACTAGAGGGTACTGACACAACTGCCATGCATGCAGTGTTTCTGCCTGATCATTATAAGGGGATATTTTCTGTTTTTCTGTTTTTCAAAACAAGCTAATATCTTTTGGCTTTGCGTAATCTTTCCATCCCCCCATCCGCAGAGCACAACATATTACGTCTTCCTCTGATTGGCGCAGTTTTTAGAACTAATATTTTCCAAATGGCTAATTTCCTGCAAACAACCTTTCAAGCTGCTTGCTCAGAGTGTAGTGTAGCTGTGAGTTTGAAGATGGATGAAGAAATGAAAGGCTGGCTCTCTCAGACTGAAGATAAGGAGTGTGGAGAAAGAACAGCACCGTGTCCAAAGGCACAATCTAAGGAAACAACTCTGGGCTCTGTCGAAGTGAATGTTTATAAACACACTCTGTGATAAGGCAGTTCTCCATTCGCCATTCCATATTTTTGGCATTCATGATTATCTCCAACTTACTCTTGCAGCTCAAACATCCTGACTGAGCCGGTGTGCCTAGGCATCTGTGAACATTTGCTTTGCAGGTAAGCGTTTAAAAATGACAGCTTCAATATCTGTCTCTTCAGCATATTAAAAAAGCACGATTCTTATCCAGTGCAGACAGAAGCTTGTATCACAATTACATTGCTCCATATTGTGGTCGTGAGATGACTTGAAAGCATTGGTGAACCAGTGTTCCAGTCCCAGATCCAGCTTAAGTCTAGACTGAAAATTTACAGTGGTGATTGGCCATTAGCCATCCAGATTTATTTGTATGTATATGTATATGTGTGTGTGTGTGTATATATGTATATATGTATATATGTGTTATATGTGTATATATGTATGTATATGTATGTGTATATATATATATATATGTATGTATGTATATATGTGTATATATATGTGTGTATGTGTATATGTATGTGTGTATATGTGTGTGTGTGTGTGTGTGTGTGTGTGTGTGTGTGTGT
>JBBPCY010000002.1:2036943-2067059 GCA_037974405.1 Brachyalestes nurse | reverse complement strand
TGGTGAGGGAATATCACAGCACGCAGTCCAGCCCCCTGCTAAGTAACAGCCAATTGTAATCACGGGGCGTGGCCAATTAGCATATCTTCTAAACATTTAGAGCTTAACATTTACAGCTCAAAAATCCCACATTTAGAGTCGCTATTTATAAGCATTGCCACTGAAGGGCATGGTAAAAATGACTTGTGAACATCTCTGGCTCGGTGGCCTAATGTTTAGTGGCCAGGCTGGCAGTTAAGATTGGCTGACACCACAGGGATTCTCTGTTTTTATAATGGTTGCATATTGCCTGCTGGGTATTGTGGTGAGAAGACACAAAAATGTAGATGATATATTTGTGAATTCTGTCAAAACGATAAGGATCTGGGATATCATCTTGCACTAACATGACCAGCAACATCTGGCTTTAAGCCAGAATGATGATTTAATTCTTGATGAGTCTCCAAATAGGCCTGTATGGCTGGTGTGTAAACTATTTCTGTTCCATTCTCAATCTGTGACACCACATGTCTGTTGTGAAAAGAGTTCTTATTGCACATGTTCAATCAGTCCTCTGTAACTGAAGTGTGGTGCTGAGTTTTTTAATGTTCCATTTGTAGACCTTTTTTCCACAAGGTTGCTGTCACTTTGCCTGGTAATTTGTTTTAAGGAAGGTGAGCATATTTAAGGAAACATGATAAATTGTACTATTTCTGTTTCTCATATTGCTCACAGAGGAATATCCCACTGTTTAAGCCAGTGAATTCACAAAGGTCGGGAGTGCTGGCGCTGCATTTGCAGCCTCATAAAAATGCAATATTTATGGCATTAAAATTTCAAGGAACATTTAGAGCCACACTTGAAGACAATAGCTCTTTAAAACGAAATGCGTATCGTAAGGCATGGTGATCTTTTCAGAAGTTCTGCCTTCGTTCTGGGTCGGCGTAAGTCATTGGAGGCATTTAGGGGTCATAAAATGCATTACAATGTCGGTCTGGTTTGTATGAACAGAGGCAGTCCGGTACTGTTGCAGTGATATGGAAATTCTGCACCAGAAAACTGATGAAACTTAATTGTGGTGGGTACCTATAATCAATAATTTTACCAACAGTTTTAAACAACTTTCCGTTAAAGCTTATATATGATGAGCAGTAGTGTTGAAACAGATTAAAGGGGGATTAAAGTTCCAGTCCAAAATATTTAGCAAAATTAAGGTTTTAAGACTCTATTCAGATGCACTGTTCTAGAGAAACTTACAAACTCAGAAGTTAACAGCAGTGATGACTGGAACTAAACCTGACAAAAAGCTGTTACAGTAGACCCCTGAACTTGTGATAAAACGTGAATTTGTGATGTGGTAAAAAACAAAGCCTATTTTTATAGTGTAAACCCTAAATATGCCCCAAAATATGCTCCTAAAACCCTTTCATTTCATTTTAAACTCTGTTTTATACTTTACCCTTAAAGAAAATGTAAAGGTAAACCTGTATCTGTACTGTACAGGTTACACTGAACTCCTGCAGTGCTAGAATGTAAATACTGATGTTACCCCTGTATAGACTGTACCCCTGTAGGCTGTAATTCATGCACACGAGTTTTCTTTGGTGTGCGCTTTCTTTGGTATAAGCAGGTAAATACAGTAATAATTTAATTTAGAGTAATAAAAATACAGGGCTTTAAGAAGAACAAAACAGAAAAGACGAGAACACTCAGCGAAAGATTTGAGAGAGGTCCAGCTGTTGTGTTCTCGCGACAGTACTCAAACCTTTATACAGTTATATTTTATATGGCAATGTAGCTGAATTTACGTTAATATTTGTCACATAATTAGTAAACTATATTTTTCTTAATTTGGCACAAAAATACATGAACGATTATATATTGTCAAGAAAAAGGCAAAAACAAATGTTGGATATTTGAGGTTTTCGCAAATTTGCGGGGGTTTCTATGAACAATTATTAGTTTGGTTCTAAGCAAAAATCCACAAACTACTGAATCCACAAACTCTAAACCATGTCTTCACGGGGGAACACTGCATTGTTTTATGCCTGAGAATTTTTTTTATGAGACAGTGTTTATTGACAATGTTTTGAACTGAAACATATATTTTTAAATAGATCACTGTGGAGATTCATATTTTATTTCAGCCCCCAAAACAGATGTAGCACTACTTCACCTTTATCAGCAGAAAAAGTCTCTGAAGATGTATGTAGGTTCACGGGCTGATGTAGATAGCAAATACAATTACTACATTTTTCTTGCAGACATTGTGAAGCCAGATTCTTATCCACTGTAAAGCTGTCAAAATATGTGGGATTTAAGCCCTTTAAACTCCTACTTTGTTTTCAGATGCTCTCATCAAGTCCTTCTTAATTTCACAGTGGTAGACAATGG
The DNA here is from genome assembly GCA_037974405.1 of Brachyalestes nurse. Lineage (NCBI taxonomy): Eukaryota > Metazoa > Chordata > Actinopteri > Characiformes > Alestidae > Brachyalestes > Brachyalestes nurse. Next base: position 2,064,686 of record JBBPCY010000002.1, on the reverse strand, counting down.
AGCACAACCCAAGCACCCCTATTAGTATATGATTCTCTTATGTAAGCACAAATGAGTTTTGGCAGTTGCAATTATTTGCTCTAATATTAACCGATGTTAATAATCCAGTTTTCCTAATTAGTAGGAAATTATAGTCTTGGCTGCCAATATGTTGTACACTCTGCTAAATACACAACAAACATGCTTTTTGGAAAAGGCAGGGCACTTCGATGGACACATTGCCCACAAGCATACTGCTGCTTCGCCAGGGACTCCAGAACAATGCTTACATGAGCAAATTCCATCCCCCGTCAATACATACCATAGATCTTTTAAAAGTTATTTGGCAAAGAGCGAGAGGCCACCACTCAGGCAGTGGAAGTGCGTGTGGGGATGTGTGATCACTGGCACTGCCAAGTGCGATTACTCATCGACCACTGAATATGGGTGTCACTGGAACAAGGACAACGCTTCCGCGGCCCGTCACCTTCGCCGATGGAGAAAGACCAAGTGCTCCATGCTAACAGACCGTGTCGGCCTTATACCCGTGGAATCCTGCTGTATGTGAGTGGCTCTGGCTGCCGTTCCATCATTGGGCCCTCCACGCTCATTTTGTAAGCAGCTCAAGGCCTTGTCAATGCCTTGGGCTAGAATATGTAAGCAGCTGTCCAGGTGCACTTACACATAATTCAACAGTTTAGCAAGAGCTTTCTTCAAGAAATGCTACATTTCCCCACACAGGCCCGTAGGACGTTTTTACGACTTGCCAGAGAGACTCATGTAGGTGTATATGGGTGGATGTGTGTGTGTGTGTGTGTGTGTGTGTGTGTGTCTCAGGCACGCAGACAGAGTGATGCACAGTGGGACACTGTAGTTTAGCAATAAAAAAAGATGCTGCCATGTCTGAATACTTTGATTGACTGAGCCTTGGCATTCTCTATGTCAGTGTTGATCTTCTGTCAGTTCTCCCAATGCTAGGATGAGTGTCTCTTGACATTTACTGTCTCAATTCCTCCACAGAATGCAATCTACTAGAGATTAAATGACAGGCTTCCAGTAAAGCCAGCTGTTAGAGTGATACTTTTCTAATAATATCAATGTTTTTCTTCTTGTTGTTATTAGAAATAAAGGTGCCATATAAGTGTTTTATGATTTGATATGATTTTTTCCCTCTTCAGTGTCATTTTTTGATAAGCTTAGCTGAAATGCAACGGATGGGGTTGGGGCTCTGAAAATCAAACACAATTGGAAACTGGAGTACATTTTTCTTCCTTAATGTGACGTATTTCTGGATATTAGTAAAATAGGATATTCAGGCAGGAAATAATTGTGGATGGATCAATATTTAATTGGATCTTGATCAGTGGGTGTTCCAGAAGGAGTTAGACCCAGACAGTCTGCAGAAACCCACTGGATGTTGCCAACATATGTTTTTGTTTTACTTTTTTGTAAAGATGTTGACTAGCCTTTTGGCATCCACACCGCTTTTCTTACTCTCACAGCACACCAGAAGGGAAAAAGCCATCAGGTTAACCTTTCAACAAACAACCCTGTGCAAGTGTAACTAAACATACATGAGGGAGAGTGGCGTGTGTGTGTGTGTGTGTGTGGACATGTGCAGCAGAAAACTTTCAGACCTTTGAATGACCTCCTTTGTGTTAACATGAACAGCAGTTACCAGAACAAACAGTCTTAAATAACTAAGTGATTATTTTTTAACTGCTCCAAGTGAAAATAAGTGTATAACCCGTGAGGAAGGTGATGGAGGGTTGTCTGGTGGTTTCGTGACAGATAGGGGTTGACGGATGTGGAGGTTATACCATGATATCATTGGTTAATGTATTTTTTCCCTGCCGGTTGTGCAAAATGACAGTCAAACATTGGAGGGTGGTCAGAGGGGGGAAAAAGTCACTACACTTTCATCAAAGATGAGGGAGAAACAGGAATTTTGTCTCTTTCCCCAGTAAGACACTTCAGATTGTGCTTAATATGATTAAGGACGAAGGTCTTTTCAGGTTAGCTTTTAAAGGCTTGGTTGACACAGTGGAATGCATTACAGGGATGTCAGTGTTCAGAGTTAAGCTTTAAATACTCTCTCTCTCAGCCTGAGGTGGAGATCTCTGCTCAGACTGGACTTGCCGGGTCCCTCAGGCACTGGCTCTGCTATAGCCCCCTGAAATGCCACCACCGTGAGCATGTCACTGTGTCCTGTCCGTCCGCATTAGCTCCTTCACCTGACTCCAGGCGAAGTGTGTGTGTGTGTGTGTGTGTACTTTTTGTGTGCAAGTGAGGCCTAAGAAAGGCAACAAGGTCTCCTTCAGCTTCTGCACCTTCCTTTCACCATTCTTATATGATGAGGGAACTGGGGTTATGTAGGTCAGTGTGTGCTCAAGGGCAAAATCTGATCTTAAAGTTACAATTAAAAGACAGAACATGAGCGTTCCTCACATGTCTGTTTTCAAGACACATCTCCCGAGGCCATCAGAAGAATAGCAATGCTTCTTTAGAGCGAGGAAAAGAGACAACATTCACTGCAAGCCGCTCTCAAAGAAATCTGCTGTCTCCTCTCCATTAAACCTGTCATGTCCCAGATTCCATAGAAACGGCAAATAGATGGCAAATATAATTGCTGTTCTTGTGAAACGCTTTTTGACTTTAAAGCACTTTTTTGCTTATAGAACGTCTTTTCATCTTCCACCGCAAAACACAAAAGCGATTAAAACATGAAGTGCAGTGGAGACATCTTGCTGTATATCTGCATAAGAGGTTATTTGTTGTGATATTATTGTAGGAAAGATGACACATCTATTTTTAGAACGGAATACGTTTCTTCTTTCACATTAATAAAGCCTGGAAACCTCAATGGCTGTATTGAACATTATTTTGTTCAGATCAAATGTAATATTTTCAATTCTTTTTCCTTAGGGGTATCAAAGATTTCTACAGTGCCCACTGGGACTTGCAGAATTTGTAAAATATAGTTCACAAAAATTGTAAAAATTTTATTAAAACAGTAAGAAAGTGGGTTATGGTAAATCTTGTCTGACCGTGTGATGTACTGACCTTCATTCTTAATGTTTGGTGGTGGTCTAGTGGGTACGATACCTTCAGCACATCACCACTGGGTTCCTGAGCAAGACCCTCAATCCCAAGTTGCTCCAGGGAGACTGCCCCCTGTAGTTAGGGAATGGAAGTCGCTTTGGACAAAAGTGTCTACTAAATGCCATAAATGAATATTATGTTTCATAAGATTCCTGAAGTTTTCTACAAAGTGGCACACTGTCTCATTTATTTAATTATTTATTTATTTATTTATTTATTTATCCATCCATCCTATGCCTCTCTGCAATGGCCTGCTCCCTCAGATGGTCTCCTAGTGGTTTGCTCTTCAGTCCCTAATCCATAACGTAATGCTTGGTTAAAGCATTAACCCCAAGGTGCTTTGCTTTGTCTATAACCAGTTACCCCTTGATTTGTCCCACTGATTCCCAGGGCACAGATAATGCGCTTCAGCTAAAGCAAGCATGCTTTCTACACCGTGCTGACTCAGGGTAATCTCTTGCCCTTAGTGTGTAGAAAGCCATTGGAATCCTATAATTCTAATTTTAGGTTTGGGCCTTGCTGACAAGGACATCAGAGATGGAGCGCTCCCCCCAGGCTAATTAATCCCACTCAGGATGGCTTCAATCAATGGTGCAATGATTCTTGCTGTAATTCACCATATATTAAGTTCAGACCGAACTCACCACAGCAGTCCTTTCAAGCGGCTCGTGTTGTGTGTCGTACATTTCAGGCACGTATCCTGTCTGCCCAAACCTCTCCTACTAATCCCACTCACTCACTCACTCACTCCAACTTCTCAACATGGGAACGTCACTTGTTAAGATCCAGTAGTGCATCTTAACATGGGGTTTATAGGTTTGTAAGTGCCAGTCACAAGGCATGGTCCTGGGAGGTCCTGAGCACTTAGAACATGATGGAAATGCCAGGAAGAGCACATTTGTTCATTAGTTTCAGTGCTCAGTTTTGTCCGTGTAGGCCAGTTTGCATTTCTATTAAATGTCTACTGTACACCTGGGTCAGTGGAGATCAGATTTTGTCCCTACCACCTTTAGAAAGTGTAGTCTGTCAAATCTTTTATATTATAGCCTCTTCTGTTATCAAAATAATGAAGAAAAGTGTCTGTTCTTTGCCAGGGCTGGTTGATGTCTAAAAATCTAGATTTGCTTGTCTTGATTATGTTTTCACCTCCTGCCCTGCACCTTTTCATGAATCTGTTTTTAGCACTAACTGATTGAAATGAAATTTTTAATGAGAATCACTCATTAAAAACATAACTAACTCAACATCTTTTAGTAATAAAACGGTTTCACTGAAAATGTGAGCTCCAGCTGGTGTGTATTCATGGGTGTTTCTTGTCTTTAAATGACACCCGCTTAAGGAGTAGCGGCAGACCTCGCAATGCTAACGGAGTCTCTGTGGAATTTAGATGAAAACGCCTGTGGGGAAAATGTTATTTTCATAATTTTACAACTCAGCTGAACCATCAGGGCACTTTAGCCGCACAGAAAATGCTGATAATTTTCCTCAGATGGTTTGTCACACTCTGGGAAATGCACAACACACACAGTGGGGATGTACTCCACTCTTACCGAAGGGCTTGTAAATGCTCCATAATGAACCAGTGTTTTAACAGCAAAGGAGAATAAAACAGGACATGTTTTTTTTTTTTTTAAGACAGCTGTTTAAAAAGAAATTAATCTGCTGTAGATCTCTAGTCTTAGTTCTCTTTCCCAATACTGCGATTATCACCTTCAAAGCATCATCACAGGTTACTCAGTTTTCACTGATATCTGATTACATTGCTTGTACGGTCAGCTCTATTCACCAGTGCATGCAAGCTGCTGAGGCACAGAAATTGGTTATGGATGGTGAGATGATGGAGTATTTCTGACGATGTCACTGTTGGCATAATATAAGAGGCAATTCTTTCATAAATTGACACATTTCAAGAGTCTGCATAAGCTCAACCAAAACTTGGTGATGAAGCATTTGCAGAGGAAGTCTCCTGTCTTGTAATATTATCAAAACCATTTTTGTTTGTTTAGGGTGTTTTCTTTTGTTCTTGGCAGACATGTAGAACCAGAGAAAATATCGAAAGACAACTATTGCAGGCATTTTATGAAACCTCACTGATTTTTCTTCCTGTTTATTTAGCAATACACAATGGTGTGGTAATGGAAAACAAATGACAACCCTAGTGCTTACAACCAAATCATATTTGATTATCTCAACTGGGATGTATTGGCTTTAGGGCTTCCAAAACTCTTCTTATATACAGTCAAAGTGAATTTTACCACCTCAGCCCTTTGGAATCAGGCAGTAAGAACGCAAGTCCTGCACCAAATCCTAGAGCGAAGCTGCAAAAAGATGTAAAGATGTGTTTTTGTGTGTGAGACGAACAGTACATGTAAAAGAAGCTTACCGTTTTTACATATGGGACAGCACTGCTCTGGCTCGTACACTGGGTTGACACACTCTGGAACTGCACAGTCGGCCACCACACAGTGGACTTCACTGTTGGGCTCACAGCGACACCACTCGCAGGGTGAGGGCTGCAGGCAAACGGACAGCAAGAACAGCGTGAGAAATATTTCCAGCTTTCCAGCCTTGATCAAAGAAGAAAGTGAAAGGAGTTTTGCCCATGGGGTTTATTCTTGACTATAAAGAGACTGGAAAATTAATGTCTCTTAATGGCTCCTAAGCTATGTTTTGCCCATGTTGTAGATTTGCATATTTAATTGTTAGTGATTATCAAAACATTGGTCCCTGTGCTATACCTCAAAAAAGCAATATTCTATGCGAGTGCTGGGTAACCAGCTTTGGGAATTAGCTTCTTGGGCTTTTCCAGTATCTTAACTTTAATTCCAATTCCTGAAAGCTACTTTTGACACCTCATTTTAAGTTACAAGCCAGTGTTGATTTAAATAAGACTAATATAATTCTTGTAAAAATTGTAAACAAAAAAAAAAGGCAAAATGACAAGTGATTTCAATACTGTCAGGTCAGTTACATCTTTTGTTCTGTGGGAGTTTTGCAGTCAGTTGTGTGGGCTGCAATAGGCCAGGCGCAAGGAACACTCACCCTCAGAGAAGATGGTAAAATATTTGGCATAACGTAGTGAGTAAAATCACTGCACTACGCACAGCAACTGAGGTTTGATTCTCTGCTTGAGGAAGCACAGCACACTACTCTAATAAGAGTCCTTGGGCAAGACTCCTAACACTATATTTATCTGTCTGTAGCATGATTCCAACTCTAGTTGCTCTGTAAAAATGCATCTTCCAAATGCATTACTGTAAAAATGTTGAATATCAAGTGTTTAATGATGGTTCTCTCATGAGTAGCATGGACTGACACTGCCTTACATGATAAATGCTTGTGCCTTAAAGTGTAAAGTGATAGATTTATTATGAGTCCTAACTTCCGTCCTGGAGCCCCACTGCCCTGAACATAGTGTTTTCCCTTCTCCCGACATGCATAATCTTACTAATCAGCTCATTAGCAGGCCCTTCTGAATTGTAGTGATTGGGGAAGACACTAAAATAGGTTACTGACAAAATATGTGAGATGTTGTCAGTATAATTCAACTCTAATTTGCCAATGAATAAATAAACAAATATAACCAAGCAAGCCACATTGTTTGAACATACTATTAAAATCCTGGACAAACATGACACTCATTGGGTTTCAGAGCTTGTTTACTTGTTGCTCTTACAAACTCTCAGCCCATTTATACACACAAGTCTGTATTGTGAGAGCTGCAACTTTTGTCAAATCTGCAATCTGTGCTGTTTGCCGGGCATGTGGCTTATTGATGTTGTGTTGTGTGCAATACTTGGGTGTAAAATCCTTTTTTTTTTTTTACACCCAGAGATTCATAAGCTCTCAGGCGTGCACATTTTGCCTGTCTGCTGCATCTAAGTGATAATTGCTTGTTCAGATCCAAGCTTGGTGTCCCAAGGAAGCCATGATTCATCAGGCAGAACAGAGTACAGACACTGCTGTATAAAACAGTACAGCAAAATCATGGCTACAGGTCTGTTGATGCTCAACACCATGTAAAAAAGTGCAGAAATAATTAAGCTCATCAGGTCAGTTCGACATAGTTAAACACGGCCGCTGTCTGATGACCTTTCCAGTCTGAAGAGTGCATCTGTGTGCTTCTTTGTTGTGCCAATTACTGCGAGGGGCACTGTGGCTTCGTGTTCATGCGGAGTTGCCCTGGCAGTTTTCTGGCAGCAAGAGAGGGGGGTCTGAAGGTCACAGGGCTGGATGGGAGGCGGCGCTGGTGCCGGTGGGGCCAGGTTGGCTTGGGCTGCTGGTCCACCAGGGGTCGTGGCCTTTAATCTCCACACACTGCGTAATTAGCTAATAATCCTCTGTTCACCGTCGATAAGGGCACGTAGTCCAGTGGGACGGGGGCTTGTGAACTCGCCCATGGAAATCGGCTTTAATTGTGCTCGGCTCCTTGCAAAGACGAAGCAGAATGCTAGGGTGAGTTTAGGTAGAGTTGAAAACGAACAAGACGTCTATTTTTTCCTCTCTACGTTCTGCAGGCTGTGCTTGGAGTTCTGCACTGGAGTAAATGGAATAAAGGCTTAAACGCTCCAATTTGTGAAAGGTCACCTGAGTAAAGTAGTCACCAAAGGGCAAAGTTATGAAGTGCCAGACAGTAGGTACAGTAATTCTGATAATCAGTCATTAAAAGTGTTCCCTCTGCAGGCATTGTGTCTCCGTTCAGCTGGGCCAAGAGGTGAACGTTCTCTGCTACTGGGAACCTTTTCAAACAGAACCTGGATCATTCTCATAAGCTTTACACTTCCCGGGAGCCCCTTTTTTCTGGTTGCAGATTTTAAGCGAATCAGATGGCAGGCTTCTTTTTTTTTTAAGGCTCTCTTGAAGAACTGAGCCAAAACCAAAGACAGAGAGATTGTGTAATATACTGCTTTTTTTAATAATCCAGCTTTCCGTCCAACTGTCTTCAGTTTTGTTGCTGGAAACTGATGGACTGAAGTATGATTTAGCACTAGCAATGCCTCAGTCCAGTAAATGACTTGTTACAGAAAGTGTCTAGATGTCACAACTCCACCGCTGATGCAGTATAATTATATCTTGGGCAATTCAGTTTAATTGTGACTGAAAGATGTTTTCCTCTCTTTTTGCTTTGACGGCACCCTCGTAATCAATTATTCTTCACGGTTGTCATGTCTTGGTTCAGGATAAATTGCTGTGAATAGACACTGAAGTGGTCGAGTTGACTACTTTACATGCACTTTATCTTTTTAGTTAAAACTGTGTACAATTTCCCCTCACTACTCACTCTATAGAACAACATGCAATTGTTACTCACAAGGGCCAGATCTGGAATATTTTGCCATTTCAGAACTTGCACTAGGCAAATAAAGATCCAGACATGCCGTTGCTTGGCACCAACGGGGTCTGTTGGAGTTTTGTATGGTAAGAGAGTAGCTATGTTTTATCATAAAACAGCATGGAGGCCTTGACAGTCACAGACATCCCCTCACTGATGAAAGTTTCACTTTTACATAGCTCTGGTCTACCCGCAGACACATTGCTTAGGAAAGCTGAGCGATCAGTGATTTTCCCACAGAGCTGAGCCGCCGGGACCTGCGTTTGTGAAATACGGCTTCGTTGCCGTGTGCTGTACAGCTCACCCAAGTGTTGTAGTCGTATTTACTGTAAATTTGAAATCAAAAAGAATCCGTAAACGCTGTCATTGGCAAGTGGCAAGCACAGAATTACAGCACCCCATTATATGCCTGTGTGCAATAAGTCATTCAGGCTCCTTTCAAAATCCAGAGGAAAACAGCTTCCAGCCATCCCTCATATTTCATTTTCATTTCGGCCGCTCCCGATTCAATTTGTCAAGTAATCATCAAGCCCTTGATTACTTGGCTCAGATATGCTGTAAGCAGAATGGACTCAATAATGCAGAATGGCTTGGATTCCACTAGGACATGGCAGGGCGTTGGGTCGCCCCACTCTAATCCTTTATGTGAAAACCAATTCCATAAACTCATGTCTAGCAGGTGAGTGAGGTGAAGCCCTTGCAGGATGCGTGGAGGTAGCTGACTAAAGATAATTACTGTGTGTGTGTGTGTGTGTGTAAGGTTGCAGTTGTGTTGCTTTTCCTATTTTGTTTCGTTGAGTTAGTAGAAGAAGCGGCTCATTTACACCTACAGCAAATGTTCAATCGCCTGTTAACTTGGGTTAACTAGTGGATTTGCTTTGGTAACAAATAAACCCTGATCAGTGAACATTCTGTGCAACAACTTGTTCAATAAACAGCTTGTTTACTCTTTTACTCCTCTTTAATACATCCAGAATTCAAGTGAATTATCAGTAGCAGTAGTCTTTCCACCCCTGCTGTACAGAGCTGTGTTCTGAGCTCATAATGCAGCCTGCAAAAGTGAGTTCATTTGCAATCACTTTTCATCTCCATCCACTTCTTCCACCTTTTTTCATCTCTGGAAAATGAAAGGACAGCACGGTGGTAAGACTGAGGGACTCCGCTCTAATTGACGTGCGCTGCTGTTTGCCTATGTTGGCCATTCATGGTGGCGACGATGAGTTTGCAATGCAACAGTGGCCACTTGAATGCATTCATCAAAGCGCTCCCTGTCACCAGATGTTGTCAGTATGGACTCCATCTTCAGCAGCAGTGAGATGGCTCACTGCCACCCTACCAGTAAAGGCTTAAATACAAGCTTTGCCATAAAATAAGGCTTCATGCATTATGTATTAGTGTTTCTGTATTAATCGCTTGCTTGTGTTGGTGCTGAAGCTCTGCATGCCACATACTTGGAGGATGAGCAAACTATAAAGGATTTTTTGATAAATGTAGTTTCAGGCATGTAGGAGACCCGAGAGTCATGCGAAAGGGTAACAATGGGCTTTTCACACAGCAAGTGACATTTGGCGTCCTTCATTCATTTTCAATGAGGGGCAACTGAGACAGTGCAGCAGGTGAGCTTGAGCCCGAGAAGCCATTGCATGCTATCCTGAGATGAGCACACACCTGACCTCCTCTGAAGCCCTGGCTTCAAATGGCACAGTAAAGACACACAGGTTTGATTTTCTGGTGTATCTCAGACTGTGTTTCTGACTGTCTCCCACAGTTCATGGCCAGTCGTCATCCCAAAACCTCGTCCATGGAGTTGAGGTTATTGAGGCCTTTTATTATGTATAGACTTGTTTGAGTTTTCTTATTGTTTTGGTACACTTTCACGTTTCTCACAACATTAAAGATAAATTTGTTAATGTCTTAGAAAATTCCCAGTGAAACTTATTTTCAGCCTAAACAGACAGTAGAACTTGTACTTCATCAGCTTCCCAATTGTTTGTTTGTATCTCCATTTGTTTTTTGTGAGGGCATAAAATACAATGGCCTCTTTCCATGTTGTGATGACAACACTCTGACCAATCAGAAAGCAGTAATGCGGCACACTTTTAGCCCTGCCATCAAGCAGTGCAGGTACGGCCCGGGTATGGGTCACTATCCTAAGCACTGACCATAGGGTGTCCCATTTCTCTTTCTGCTGGTCAAGTACGACTGCCCTCTATGCATCCTTACTGTAGCCTTGGGTGAGCAGTGTGGGCTCAGCAGCAGCATCTTGTCTACATATCCTTGGATGAAAAATTAGAGTGGATGTTCTTTTTTTTTTATAATTGCTAGCCAACATGGCTGGGAGCGAGACATTTAATCATGAATCTAACTTTTCATTAGGCTGCATTATGCTTTTAAACTGAATTGAACCACTGTGCAAATTAACTGGATTTAAATCAAGTTAAACAAATATGACCCATGGATAAGATTGTTGATGCCAACAAGGTGTGGACTGGGAGGCTTAGGCCATGATTTGTTACTGGACGTTTGTCAGCCATTGTAGTAGCGGGTTTTCATAAAGGAAAATTGAGGAGTTGTGATAATTTATAGCTCTCTGCATTTCACATTTATTTTTATTGCTATTTTTGACTTTGTGATTCCTGTCTATGCGTCTAAAATAGGTGTGCATTTAATGCTGGATGCAGTTACCATGGCCCCCATATGAGAGACGTGAGTGATTTTCATATGTAAAGCTGCGCTTTGTCTTTTTAATATGTAAAGCTGAGCGTTGGAGTGCTGACCTTTAACACAGGAAGCAAAGAGAGACAGGCGTAGCCAAGAGCGATTTGCTGTTTGCAGTGTGAAAAGCCCTTTGGGGGTGTGATGGGGGGAATAAGGGAAAATAAGCATTCAGTTAACCAGAAACAAAAACATGGAAATACAACTGGTAGAGAGGGTGATGGGAGATTAAAGAGAGAAAAGCCAAGAGAAAACTACATTTTAAAATACAACTACTGTTATTGTTTTGTTTGGTCTCTGATTCTTATTAGGTCTGACTTCAAGTTTGCTGGGGGGATTCAACTTGCTCGAACCAGTTTGTAGCTCCAATTTTCAATGGCCTACTTGTTTGGTTTCCATCAGTGTAGCCTATTTAATTATAACGGTGTATTTCTTCAGGCAAGTGGATTGGAACATCATTTTGAGCAATTAATTTCAGGTACTTTTTATAGTCGTTTCTCTTGTAGGTGTCTGAGCAGTAATTAGTGGCTCTGTTCTCAAACATGATGTGGCGTGTGTGGGTGAGAAGACTGGGTGTGAGTGTGTACAAGCAAGAAGGAACAAGGGAGGACTGTGGAGTGTGTGCAGAAAGGTGGAGGGCCGTGGGGGCGTGTGGGGAGGTGTTGGGGTGTGTGTGTGTGTGTGTGTGTGGAGGTGTGTGTAAAACTGCGTGCTAGTACTATGTGTACTGCATTGAGTTTCAGATAAAGAATAGAGCTATCTATCAGTTCACTTAGATATGATTAATCTGTCTTTTCACTCAAGTATAATTCCAGCAGTTTTAGGGACTAAATTGATTTTTCTATTATTCTGTCTCGCAGAGGTGCAGTCTCTTAACAATGATGAGAGCCGAGCACTTCTGACTCTGTTTACGTGGACGTCTGTTGATTGAAAAATCATCCTAGCAAAACCGAGCTCTCTGCACCGGGAGACTGCAGTGTGCAGCTTTTTAGTCTGAGAATTAGCCAATATCCCTGACAAGACAAGTCAACACCTCGAGAGTGGCAGCAGTTCTTTGATTTGCTTATGAAGCTTTTGTGCATGCTTAAAGGTCCCTGAACTGCTGTCTTATATTAAGAGATATTATTTAAATGTCCTTATATATTGGTTCTATAAGTAATTAAATACTCCATTTTGTTGACTGTCTCTTCACAGTAGATGAATTTGATTTTAAGCTAAAAGGCTTACATTTAAATTTAAACAGACTCAGATAAAACCTAAGCTTAGACTACTAAAATTTCTGTCTCAAACCAAGCCTGGAAAACTGGATCAAAAATCCTTTTAAGTTTAGCTTGTGTTTGATCTGCTTATGTGTCAAAACATATAGATGTAAATGCCGACATCAATAGTGCTGCTTTTCATTTTGTAGAAAAATTAATGTGGCCTATTTTCATGCAAATTTATCATAACTAACAAATCATGAAGAAGGTAAAATAGTCTAATTTTTAAAAAAATAAACTAAATAAGTAATTGCGACAGGCCTAATGTGTGTTCTAAAATATTGAGATGTGCATAAGCATGGCCTCTCCTTTCTCCTCTCTCCCTCTCCCTCTGGTATTCCCCTTCCTGATCCCAGGAGCGCGGACGGGATCGTTCAGAGCTCACATCCCAGCCCTAGCCTGCCTGCCTGGGATCTGAACTCACCCTATAACTCCGGGTGCTTGCTTGCAGCTGGGCGGGGGCAGGGGCTAGGACCGCGGTGGTAGAGTGGCTCCCTTCCTCGGCTGCTGGGGAACCCTGTAGGTGAAACACCTACCGAGGGTGAGTGGCACAGTGCTTAAAGAACACAACAAAACAGCAGAAAAGGAACCACCAACCCCCAGAGTCCCCATCCCTAACCCCAACACTGCATGCTTTACTGCCTATATACAACAATATAATTGCACACTCTTACCATCCTCAGTATAGAAATTAGTTCTTGGGAGCAGTGTCAAAGTGGTTCCAGTACAGAACTGAAAATACCAAGAGGATGGTTCTTTAAAGGAGTACCCCTGAGGTGTTTTGTTTTTTTTTTTCTCAAACCCCCTGGTAAGTGTACCATACAACTGACTACCATGAACAGTAATTCAGACATGGTCCTATGTAACTAAGACAGAAGCTGCTGACTCCTAAAACACTATCCATTTGTTTTTTATTTGAAATGTATTTTAAGACAAGCCATTTTCAAAGTAAAGGTTTCTGTGGTAATCAGATAATTGAGTCTTACTTTCAATACCATTGAATGGTTCTTTAGGGAATCAAAATGGCTCCTCTATGAGATCGCTTTTTGGCTCCTTTACTCTTACAAAAGATGTATTTTATGCTACACATATATTGGACAAACTACCATCCTTGTGTAAAATTGCTATTGCATATTCAATTACACTGAATCCCACGTCTCACATACACGCCACCATCAGAGCAGGCACATTTTCTGGGAAGCGGCACGCTGATGTTGCACTTTGAGTTTTTATGTCGAGTTTTCTTTCCGCCACGGTAATCTGCAGTAATTACTAACACATCAGAAGCCTGCAGTCTTCTCTTATCCTTAGCGGAGAGCCCTCCGTGGGCCTGGAAGAGTCACATCTCTGCAGGGCTCCGCTCCGCCCGCCGTGCCAAGTAAATGCAGACTGCTGCAGAGAGAGCACCATGCAGACGCCTAAGGAAATGCCAGCGTGGCCCACACCAAAGGTTACCCTGTCGGCTTCTCTTAATTGGAGCTGCTATTAGGAGACGTAACGCCCTTTTGCTTCTCGTTCGCAGCTGGGCTTCACCGCTCTCCGTGTAATTCAAAGAGAAGGATGGAAATTCTGTCTGGACCCGAAAAACAAGATGATATCCCTTGCCTTCCTAAGTCACCTGAAGCAAGCTAGCATCATAAACCTGATGTCTGTTCAGTTTGTTCATCTCCACTTTGTAGCTGGGCCCTTCGATCCTGTTCAAGTTAGGACTGGAATCTATTGAGTCGGATGAATGTCGAACGCGATGTGAGATGCCCTTTACTGCCCAGGGGGCATCGCTCAAGGTCACTGAGCATGTGAGTACAAGAAGCTATTGATTAGACTTGATCTCCCTCATCACAACCATAAGGCTTACATGGGCAAATACAGCCCACCAGCAAACATGGGCGTGCATCAAAACACGGGGCTAATCAGCCTGGCACTTACCCATCAGCCACTCGCTACCTGGGACGGATTAAGTATTACACTTAAGATGTTGATCCCAGAGCCCCTAATTAGTAATATAGTGCTTTACTTAGCCACTCTCCCCCAATACTAATTATCTAATGCAGATGTCTCTCTAGGCAGCTAAAAGCCTTGTTAAACATCAGTCTTAATGCAGCACCTGATTTGTCCTTTGTATGTGCCTCTGCACTGTGTTGGTCTATGTAAGCTTCGTTTTGATTTGAGAATAATACAAGGAGCGTAAACCTAGAGTGCAGAGTAGGTGGCAGCTATTTAGCCTGGCAAATGCGTTGATTAAACATTTATGGAGAAGTAAACAGGCTGGTAATGTAGCATGGTTGCCAACTTTGCCCTTTAGTAACTAATTTCTATCAAAGTCTCAATGCAATCAACATCTGCCAAATTAACTGAGTTCAAATGGTGCATAAGTCAGGGCTTCTTTAAAAGAAACCAGGGTTTCTGGGAGATAATTGGTGGAAAGAGCACTTAGAGGAGGTTCTTTTATCCATCAGATATTGCCAAGTGATTAGCCTAGCTGGGACTGACTTGTGCCTTGTTGAATTAGTAGAACTTAGATTAAGCATGCATGGCATTCTCCACTGGATGGTGCTGGAATGGTGTAGTTGTGTGGCCCAAATGGCTCTCAATCATTCCATCTTTTCCTGGCCCTACTGTAGCGTCAGCTATATTATTACATTTTCTGCATGTACTGAGTACAAAGCAGGCATTACGTTGGAATTTATTTAGGGTTACAAGCCATCATGCAGCTTTTAAAGTTACTACAGACAAAATAAAAACTATATAAACAGGCAAATTATGTATACAATCATGTGCAAAAGTTTGTGCACCCCAGTGATGTTCAAATCTTGTTTTGTTAATTTTTTTTTAAAAAGTGAGAATAAGTACAAATCCTCTGCAGAGCACATTTCCGCATGCTTTAATGCACACAATGTTTGTATGTTGACTTATTTTGTTTTCATGTAGTTTTATTCATATTTGCTATGTTTAATTTGACTGGAAGTGGTCAAACGTTGCATATGATGAACTCTTTGTTGTAGATAAAGACAATGTAGGTTTAGACTACATGTCTCAAGCTAAAGAAAGATTTTGTTACTAGTCCAGCACAGGTAGTGCAGTGTGAAATATTAGCTTGGCATTTCTGAGGCGTTGCAAGCTCACCACTGTGAAGTGCATGCCGTGCTGTGTGATACAAATTCACTCATTAGGTTATAGCCTTGTATAATGTCATGCCAATATCTTGCAGTGACTGCATTCAATTACGTCGTATCAAGTGAGATCAAAGCGCACTACAGGTTTACTGAACATATTTATATTAACAGAATGAATAGGAATAGTTCCAGTGTTTTATATACAGTAAGAAAATACACGTTTGTGATCATATCCTGAAGTAATGATAAATCTGGCAAATAAGAAAGCAAACTGAGAGATACACAAGTACCAGTGAAAACATGGTCCAAATATTCATTCATAGGTTATTTCCCTCAGCTGTCCTTGCAGACAAATGAAGCGGGATAGAGTGAATGCTTGGTTTGATAAGAGTACACATAAAATTATATTTCTCAAATGATCTGCACTGACAAAAATGCTGTTATAACCTTGATGATCTGAAGCTGCTTGTAAGGCTTTATCATAGACTCCTAATATATAGAAATACTGTTCAATAGAAATGAGGCCAGACTATCGCTTGAAGGAGGAAATCAATAGACTTTCACACCGCCGGTCAAGAATCTAGTGTACGATTCTGACTGTTTCCTGAACTGTTTCCAGGTCTGTGCTTTGAATGATTTTGAAAGCAAAATGTCTTGCAACATTTTTATTTCTTCACCGTCAGATTCATTGACTTCATTTCAGTATCAGGACAAATACAGTCTGAATGCAATGACATCATAACCTGCTCTACACTATTCTTTTTATGGCATGAACAAAGAGCTGTCTATGAGATTAGCAGACTTCATCTGCTTTGTTTTGTAGTGGGCTGCTGAAGGGGAGCTTGTGTTATTGACTCTTTTTTGCCAACGCCTCAGCTTATAAATGGCTCAGACAAGACTGGCTACATGACAGAGAAGTGCTGTGATTGTGCCATTACAGTGATATGTGCTTAAACACTGGAGAAACAATCTTAGTAGCTGAAATGATCTAATTTCAAGGCAATGTATCTATTCATATGTTTGCTTATTTTAATGAATCCCAATAAATAAATGTTACCCCATTGCAAGATTTTGTTCATTAATACATGTAAGCAGTTACATTTCATTTTTACCATTTTCTTTTTTTTCATGATATTTGCTAAGACATGAGATTGCTAAAACTGTTTTTTACATTGTGTAGGCTGATGTTAGGGATATAACCATTCACAAGATGTATATTTCCATTCAGTGCAATATAGTTGTCTGGAGTTAATAATTTTGATGGAAGTTCTAGTAATTTTTCCATGTTCAGATTATTACAGAACGTATGAACAGAATGGATTCCTGCTTGATCAACTGAGACTGTTTTTATGGCAGATTTGAAACATTAAAGAAAAGCTGTGCTTTACAGTGTCCTGATCTAATGCCCTTGCTATGAGCTAATACATTAGCCCAGATCCAACACACTACCCACAATACAACAATATAATCTGATATACTGCATAGTTATGCACTTTTCTGATACGTATTAAATTATAAGACAACCTCCGCTTTATTCCTTCAAGGAAACAAACAAATGATTGCTTCTCTCACAGATACAGTGATGGGGGTGCAAATCCATTCTCTGTTGTTGGAAGGAATCGAACTCAGATCATCTGCCCCAGAAGAGAAATCTGTGCTTAAAGGCCAAGGAGCCACACATGGAGCCTCAAAGTGGACATTTATGTGATTGAGTTAGGCAGGTCAGCTGAAATGATCAATAATACAACTGGGCTGGGAATAATGGGCTTCTCTTTAGCATCTCCCAGTGGACGTTGTTTTCATAACTGTACTGAAATGTAGTTGGAAGAATTTTCTAAAAAGAAATGCATTCAAACTGCAAATATGGTATACATTCTGGCCTCTTTATTGTGGCTCTATCTTGATGGTGCATAGTTGAAGATCATAGTATGTTGTGCTGAACAGTCATTTTTTGGGGTGCTGGAACGTTCTTGACCCAGCAGTGATGTTGAACTAAAAACAGCAACACTGCTGTGTCTGATACACCGGTACCAGTGTCACACACACCACCATGCCGCTAACATGTCGGTGTCATTGCTGTGTTGAGAATAGTCCACCACCCAAATAATCTCTGGTTGGCAGTGAGACTGCATTTAGCAAGTGACCAGTGATGAATGGGGAAGAAAGTGCAGGACAAACTGTGTATGACACAACAGACAGACTCCACTGTGTAATTGTGACTGACCTTTAAAGTGGCCAGTGAGGGGAAGGAAAAGGAACAATCGTTTGGGCATCCCTGGTTGATACATGTTGATTTTTCTAGGTGCCAGTAAGTACAGAGAGCACCTCTGCCCATTTACTGCTACTGGATTTAACAACAATAAAAAGTGTGGCCTCTGCAAAAGCACATTGTATCGTTTGTCATTATTTTATCAGTATATTAAACTTGGCAAACAACTTGACATGATGCCTTCGATGCTATTTTTAAGGTTAGTAATTGTTTTTACTTGGATCATTTAACAAAACATGGGGTTGTTCAAACACTGGTGTGTTTAATAAAGTGTATAGTGAGTGCCTGCATCCAGTAACATGTATCCGCCTTTTCAGTTACCATCAATCTCTGCAACTGACAGGTCTATTTGTGATTCTGCAATAGAGGCTTTCAAACAGCAATTCAGCAAACTTCAATCAGTAAAATGCACAATATATATGTTTACGATGCTCTTGTGTAATCTATAAACTATAATCTCATAAACTGGAATCTATAAACTACACACTATAACTGTAAACTAATGCAATGCACTGCTTGTAGCTGCTTTACTATGAGACACGGGGGGCAGGATTAGCCCAGTGTGAGTGAGACGAGAGTGACGTAACTGTACACATTGTGCATTGTACTGGTTGAAGTCTTACAGCATCGCTGTTGCTGGGTCTTGCAGCATGTGCTGGGATTAGCTTAGAATTGAATAACTCTGGTAAACACACAAATCCCTGTTCACCCCAGTACTCACGTCAAGCTAGGAATCTGAGGGAGGGCAGCGAGGAAGCATAGTGCTGATCCTTGCAGGAGGCGTTAATGAATGAACTGGGGCCTCTGAAGAGTTTCTAGCAGGTGGGAAAACAGCTCTTAAAACAAACATGCCGAATGCTGATCTATCTGTTTGAGCTTGACAAGTCTCTTTAGATAGGCATTGTTTTCTTGCACTCTGCCTGTATGATTGATTGGCTTGCCATCCCTCTCAGACCAATATAAATAACCTAAATTTAAAGCAAGGAGAAGGAGGTTCGCAGTGGCACGCGCGAATCAGACGGATTGCTTTGTCAGGTGGATTGTTTGATGTGGCACGGACATGATGGAGCTGCTGCTTGTGGTGACAGATGGGCTTTGGTGTGGTAACTAAAGAAATTGAGCGGTTTGAGCATGTTTTGCTGAATTTTCTGCCCATTTCAAAGCTACTGAGACATCCTAGAATATTTTTGGTACTGCCATGGCTTTGGAGGTGTTTTTTTAGTGTAGCTGCACTTTTCGTTCTGTAGTTCTGTTGGGGTTAGGGTGTGTGTATGACTGGGCATTTTGCTGGAGCAGACTCATTCGAACCCTGCAGGAGGTCATTTGTCTCGGCTAAGTTTATGATGTAGTCTTTGCCCAACCCACGTATTACGGACTCCATGCTGTCATGTTCACTCTGTTTAATCCAGTACACTGGGCCCTTTTAGAGCTTATTGCAAGCCATGTCAGGCCTAATTATAGGCTAACTTTCACTATTAAACTGATTTTTTTTCAATTGGAAAAAAATAAGACTGAAATGGGCTTATATGGCTTTTCTATATAATTTATCCTCAGCTCTGTTTAGGAATCTCAGCTCTGGTCATTTAATCACTGAGCTCTAAGGATAATTGTTTTTTGCATCAATCACAATTTAAATGCAGTTTTAAAGTGCAGACTTCAAAATGCAAGAACAATTATAGGCTTTATAAAACTTAACTGGGAGAAATGTGACCTGATAACATGGAGAATCAGACACTAAACTCCCCCATGATGCATCACAGCTGCAGTCACCTGTCCATCTGATGAGACCAACTGAGATCAACATTCAAGCATCAACCAAGAAGAAACAGGGTTGGACCTTAATTTACAGAAAATAATTGCCATTACATTGCAGATTCAGTCTCTTTCAGTCCACATTGTGAGCAGATACGGGCAGATAAGGTTTGTTTGAAGCAACAAGTCATGTTCCATTGTGTGGTTGGGGCATGAGGATATCCTTGTTTCTCTGATAAACTGTTCTAGTGTAAATGTTAATAGCTGTTAACGTATTTCTCCAGCACCATCAACTTTTCCAGCACCATAACGCTGAATAAATCGTCTTTTTCACCCAGACATTACCAGCTTCTGAGATATTAGTGGAGGTTCCTGTTATTCTGCATTGTGTTTTCCTCCTCCACTCCACCTCTGCTGCACTTTTGTGTTTATATTCTCTAACATGCCTAATTCATCTCCAGAAGGAGTTTATCGTTTGCTGATGGGTCTCAGGTCCAGGAAAACACAAACTGCTCAGAGCCACAGCACTGGAGCTGGAAAGGTTGTTGGGGGGTGTCTCATTATTTTAACTTTTATACACATTGTAAGAGTCATATGTGGACTAAAGATTAAAGACAGGTTTCTTATGGAACAGGCAGCACAATCATTGAACTAACAATTTTATGGATAACAAGTATTTACTTGCATTATTAATTGCAGTAATCACACAGCAAAGTCCCCAGTGTTGGATCAAAACTCATATTGCTGATTTTAGGATTTAGTGTTAGTTTAACTCTAACAGTTACAAAGGACTGATGCTTAGCAGTCATATCTTTCCTGATCTATATTATATCTCATGCATTTTGTGTGTGTGTGTGTGCGTAGAACAATTAAAATGTGTGTATAATTACACACACACATTTTCATAGTTAAGAACTACACACATCTTAATGTTCATATACTAAGTTATTGATACACATATTAATGTGTTTGTTTGTGTATATGTATACACAAATGCATGTATATTTATCAGTAACTTATTTACTTGTTTCAGTTTATGAACAATTTAAATGTTAGTTGATAATCTGTTGGGGACTCTAAATATGTGACCCTAAATATGTACAGATATAATCTGGCTACTAATGATATAGTATAATGTAGTGTATAATCATAATTCATTTTTGTTCATGTTCGTATACTCTTTCAGTTTCTGTATCGTCTACATAAGTACCAATTTAACAAAGACACATTTATTTAAGTGCACTTGGCCACTGAAGTATTTATGAATGTGATTCAGCATTGAATTAGATCTTGGACTGTTGTGTGTTTGTAACTGCACTCTACTGGTTTATTCAGCACTGGGGAGTTGGCTGTGTAGAACATTGTGACTGCACAGAGGACATCTTACCTTAAACTCCTCCAGGATTTTGTATGTTTTCCCTCTGTACTCGCAAAAGTTCTTGACTTCCTTGCACTCCGGGCAGCAGCCATTGTGTTCCACCTTGGTGCACTTGGGGTGTATTTTGGGGCACTCGGGCTGCTCACACACTGGCCCGTCTTCCGTGCACACGCAAGGGCAGTTCGAGTGGCCTGGGAAGAAGCGCTCTCCGAGCTTGTAGACAAAGCCACTGTCGTCCACACAGCCTTTGCCCCTGTAGTCGTCAAAGAGCACGTCATTGCTGGCGGCCCGGTCGGCCTCGGCCTCATCCGCAACATAGTCCTCGGCCTGCGACACAGCGGCGTTCACAGCCAGCAGGAGGATGCAGGCAGCAGGGAAGAGAGGGCCCATCCTTTGCCGTGGCAGTCCTGTTGTTGTTGTTGTCATCAGTATTATTATTACTATTATTATTATTATTATTATTAACAGTACAATATCAATTACAGACAAACTCGACATTAACATCTAACAGTAACACAAATGTATCCCCTTTTATATACAAATAACCACAACAGTCCCAAAAAGACTTCAGTGGAATGATGTCACAAAATAACCACTTCTGGTTCCTTAAAGAACCTTGCTGGTTCTATAAACCCACATATTACAGACTCCATGCTCTCATATTCACTCCATTTAATGCAGCAGGCTGAACCTTTTTAGAGCTTATGGCAAGCCTTGTCAAGCATAATTATGGGCCAATTTTCACTATTAAATTGAGTTTTTCATTGAAGGAAATGACTGAAATGGGCTTAAATGGCTTCAACCTATAACTAATTTCCTAAGAACTATTTTGGTTAGTTGTACTAACCAAAGAACCAAGAACTGTGCATTCAAGTCAGTGTGGAGACAAAATACTAGACGCCACACTGATTATAGCGCTATTCCTGATCACGTGTGTCTGTCTAATGGGGCAAGATAAGTCCAAAAAACGTGATTCTTCTAATGTTGTTTGTTTGGTTTGGTAGTGGAGGCGCTGAGGGGTTTCAGTCTGCTGTTGTCTGTGAAGCAGAAAGCCACGGTGCTTTTACTCTATCTCCAGCTGGTGCACGTGACGTGAATGTCTGATATCTGGATGTGGTCCAGTGAAAATCACAGCCATAATCTTAGTCATGGGTGAGCTGCAACAGGTTCGGTCCCATCAGTCCTAAATATTCAAGTTGAATTTTGTTGAATTCATATTTTGTTTCTGCATGTTCTGGTTTAATTTTGTCTTTTGTATTGGTTCAGAAGCTGGAATGCTCACACTCAAAACAGACAGAATGAATGGTTGCAAACTTCAGATACCATGCCAATTGATGCAGGATGTACTAAAGTTCCTCTATAGGAACAGTTTTATAAGGGAGCTTTGGATTGTTTTTTGGATCTGGTCCTTTTTTCCCCACATCGTTTTATATTCAGGTTGGTTCTTATTATCTACCTCAGTCCTTATTTCACTGAAGTAAGAAGACTGGAGGATGGTTTCTGACTCTGCCCACCTCTGATCAGAGGCGATGGAGGCTTTGTGTGGGTGCTGACTTTCTAACATCAGTGCAGGGAGGGACGTCAAACCTTCTGCTGCTCCTGAAAACGCACATCAGCTCTTTGGTATCTAAAATCCCCTCTGTTTACGCAGCTGTTGGTCTAATGAAGTGCTTTCGAATGGGTGTGCTCTTTTGAAAAGAGGTAGAGAGGGAGAGAGAGGGAGAGAGAGGGAGGGAGAGAGAGAGAGAGAGAGAGAGGGAGGGGGAGAGAGAGAGAGAGAGAGAGAGAGGGAGAGCGAGAGAGAGAGAGCGTGTGCACGTGAGTGCGCTTGAATGCGTGTTATCTAGCTTCACAATTTCTAAGGGCGAGACGCATAAAAATTGTAAATAACCCAAACGGCCTCTACCTCCCACCCCACAGAAAAAAACAAAAACAAACAGCCCCTCAAAGCAGCTTCAAAATGAAAGCGTCTCGAGTTTGGAGACGCCTCTCGCGCGCAACACGTCTCAGTGTCGAGGCTAAGCAGGTCTGCAGTGGTCGAGCCTTGAACTCCAGCAAACTCCTGACAGCACCGAGGAGAAAAAAAAGAAAGAGAGTTTTTTCTCTGAGTTTTTTCTCTGAGTCATTGAGAAGAGCGCTGTGGGATCTGTTCCAAATGTTCCTTCACTCGTGAGGCTGCGAGAAATTAAGCAGCGGAGAGACATAAAACACAGCCTTGAAAATCTACTGCTTCTGTTCAGCCGGGGTTTCTGTGTATACACACACACACACACACACAAACTCTCTCTCTCTCTCTCACACACACACACACACACTCACACACACACACACACACACACTCTCTTTCTCGAGCCCGAGTTGATAATGCCAGGCTGGGAAACGTGACTGTTTCTCGTGCCGGTTTCGAGTGAAAAAAGAAAATGACGGAGTGCCTGTAACTTTCTCTCTGTCTGGTTTGTTTCTTGGTAATATTTGAATACTGAGCGTGTAACTCACCGTGCTGGAGGCTCTGCTTCCACTTTGTTGCAAAACGAGCTGTGTGATGATGAATGAAGGCAAAAAAATACAATTCCAGTTACAAACAGTGAGGGGTAAAAAAGAGGAACCTTTTATTCCACCAGCATAATCCGCTCCTGATTAAAAATGTGGAAAAGGATCTTTCGTCATGCCTCCGCTTGGTTGTTCTAAAATCGACGAAATATCCCGAGATGTGTTGGACGTGAACATATTTTATCCTTTCCCGGTCATCTGAGTGGAGTGACCGCTCTCAAAAAGGACTCAAAAAGAGGGAAAAAAGATCCAAAAAAGGGTGTGATTATTTAAAAAATGATTATTCTTCTTTACAGTTCCCCTCTGGTGTTGCCTGATTACCTAGTCATCCACGGCAATGAGTGGAATCTCAATCAACTTCCAAACGCTGCAGGTGCGCGAGGACACGCCATCAGGTCTTCGGGTCTTATATCCAACCATCTGAGGGTCGAGATTAAAGATCCCCAACGCACGAACTGCAAAGGCAGGCGACACGACAGCCACAGTCATTACGCTTCCACCTCTTTAAAGCGAGGAGAAGTTCAGCTACGCTGGAGATGCTCGGAGCCCCAGCAACCCCCCATACCCCCGCCCCCCACAGTACACACACACACGCGCGCGGGCGCGCGCGCGCAGCCGAGCTCGGCCAGAGAGCACAGAGACAGAGGGTAACGGCTCAGAAGGAGCGACGCAGATTCAGCACCACGGACAGGGGCAGGTCCAGCGCCATGGACAGTTTCAGATTCAGCACCAACCCCATGGACAGGGGCAGATTCAGCACCGCGTACAGGGCAGGTTTGCCGCCAGCACCACGGACCGAGGCAGATTAAGCACCGGGACCATGGACAGGGGAAGGTTCAGCACCACGGACAGCGAACGTGTTCAGCACCGTGAAATGTCCAGCAGTCCAACAACGCAGCAAAGCCTGAGCACTTCCCGACTGTGAATTCAGCTGCAGCCGCAGCTCTAATGTAGACTAAACCGGCAACCGGTCGCTTCGGCGCCGTATCTCTGGCCCTTCATGTAGAATAAACGCTTCCTGCATGGGGATTAAGCCTGGTCCTGGACTACAAACCATTCTGAATGGAGACTCCCTGATCAAAGAGGAGTGGAGCTCAGGGACCAGGCTTAATCCCTGTCTGGGAAACAGACTCATTCTGTTTTTATATTCAGACCCAGAGATGGGCAAAGATGCTTTGTAGCCTTGACATCCACTAAATGTTTCATGTGTTTATATTCAGACCCATGTGCAGATGCTGTTTCTGCATTGTGGTTTTTCAATGCACTAAATGTTTTATGTGTTTATATTCAAAACCATGTGCAGATGCTGCTTTTGCATTGTAGTTTGGCCATGCAATAAATGTTTCATGTGTTTTTATTCAGAACCATGGACTGAGGCAGCTCCTGCATTGTAACTTTAACATGCACTAAATGTTTCATGTGTTTATGTTCAGCACAGACAGAGGCATTGTAACACTCTAGCTGTCCAGTTAGCAGTCTAATACCACAACATGCATTAAAGGCTTTGGGGCTGTAAATTCAGCACCACAGACAGGCGAAGCATTAACACACTATCTGTCCAACTGGCAGTTTCACAGCACAAGCTATAAAAGTACGAGAGCCTTAAAGACAATCTAAATATCTCTCCTCCTATCGTATAACAATTTGCCAAGTCATGCCAACACAGTTGTGTGTGCTGGATACTTTTTTATTGTGACCTATTCAGCAAGCCTTTTTAAAATAAAAGGTTCACCCATGTCTAACAATAAACACTGACTTTAAAAAAATAAAATAAAATCCAGGGATGAAGATTATGGTGATGACTCCGATCTTGTCTGTATGCATGTGACACTAAATGAAATCAAGAAAATCATACAAAATTGATTTACAGAGGGTAGCCCATAGGGGCCACTGCATAACTGCATTTGGTGGCTGAGTGAGAGTACCTTTTGTACGCCAAGGCATCACAGAAGATACTTAAAGTGAGATTAGACTACTGTGATTTTTCAAAATTCATAAAAAGGGATCTTTCAAAGTGACAAAATGTAGCTGGATGTTCCCTCGCTGAATAAAAACGTTGGTGATTGTGATATTTGATATATAATTGAATTATTGCCTTCTGATCATGTCTATTGTCTTTTATACAAACTGGCAAAAACAGTATTCAAATTCATGACATTAAATGAGGTCAGGTGGAAATGACCAGTCTGGGCCTCCATAATTACCAAGTTTTCTGCGTTTTCAAAAATCCATGAAGCAGGACTAATGCAAACTAACATTGACATGGTCCAAACTGCTATTGACAAAGCAATAGAAGCAGGTTATAGGGCATCTTGGATGGCTCCTAAAGCACAAGGAGAGCATGTATCAGCAGGTGTGTGTGTGTGTGTTGGGTGAGCACGGATTTCACTCTCCACTGCACTGAATTTATGGTGAAAATCCCTCAAAATGGTAATGACAGCCTACCTGAGGCTCATGCTGTTCACGCAAAAGAGAGAATCGATAAAAGGCATCTGCAAGGTGAAGAAACAAGCCTCACTCTCTAATGTGAAACCTCAGCTTTGGGCTACCTGCCCCCTAAAGACATATTAGATCTGTTTTAAGAGAGCAGACACATGCAAAATTAACGATGAGACATCAACTCCCAAGGCATTTGTCCTAGTGTGACTCTAAATTGAATAAGCATGGGGGTTGAGGAAGCTCTTTATGCATTAGGTAAAAGGATGAGCCTTCATTTACCCTTTCTTTCTGTCTCTTTTACAGATACAAATCATTTGTATGCTAACTGTTAGCCTATTTGCTGCTGCTGGAGAGTTAGAGGTAGTCTTCACACCAAAATCTAGCACATATTTCATCCATATAATGCATTGATCAATGTTATTGCTCAATGAATTGTCTATGTATTTAGACATCAGCACTGAATCCTGTTTCCAACACTGCCTTAGTCTTAAGTGTGTCTTTTAGAATTCTAGCCTGTCTGAACTAGCTTCAGAAGTGCTCTAAGTACAAACTATTTCTCTTAATAAGAGCACCTCATAAATGTCATCATTGTAAACGATTCCATTATTAGTTTTTACATTGTTTACAAGGTTTCACAGACTGTAGTTTCATATACACCACATATGGAGTGAGGCTCTTGTTTGGTCAGTCGCATAGTTTATGCATGAAGGCCTGGGGTGGCAGGTGATGTAATTTATAACATCCTACATATTATAGCTGAACTTTCTCCCACATATTGCCTCCATATGGACTTATACTCTTAATAAAAGTGTCAAAAAACATTGTGGCTTTGTAGCCACAGAACATGTATGTCATACTCCAGTCCTGACAGGCCATAGAAACCTTTCTCTTTTCACAAAATGTGTCTGATTCTCCTCCTGTTGTGATTGTAATTTTTGTTTAATTCTCCTGTTTTGGGGAGTTTGTGTTGTGGTGATTTTTTTCTGCTGCTTGTATATGATGCTTTTGTAAAGAGACAATGACAACATTAACAATAGTAATGCTTGGTTGGGGGGTACATCTGACTCTCGACATTGGGCATGATCTTAGGCTCATGTGCAGCTGCTCCAAAGTGCCTCATTCTAATGGATGTCCTTTTCTATGGAGATAAGTATTCAAGCTGTGTGTGCTCAGTAGATGACCCCTGTTCCTAAATCCACTGTCTGCCTACTTTTGGGCATGCTGTGTTTTTGTAATTAAAAAAAAAAAATTTGTTCCACCCAGTTTTTGGTGTCTCTTCTTGTCCGAGCCCATACTGAATTTTGGCAAAATCCTAGTGTTAAAATGTTCTTAAATATGAGGCTGTTGTCGCATCTTTCACATCCTTTAAGCGTCACCCGCTTCAGGCCTGGGGTTGATGACATGGGCTCCGTGTAATTGGGGCGTGTTTTCTCGCGCCCTCATTCGAGGGTGTCAGGCGCTGAGTGTAATGCAGCTCTAATTGGCCTCAGCCCCCTCGTGCTTGGCGACGGGTTCACCAGCAGGGTCAGGTCTCAGCCGCATGCAGGTCACACTCCTCATTATAGGAATCACAACAGCAGGGCATGAGCGTGTGCCCATCAGCCTGGCAGGCTGTGTTGTGATGGCACGAAGCTTCCCCCAAAGTGACAGACCGCTACAACGCAGCCGATCACAAACGCAGCAGCCGTGACGAGGAAGCGATGCTCGATCATGCATATATTTTTAATCTCTTCTTCCAACATTAACTGATGCTCAGAGAAACTAAGCAAGCAGAAGAGGATATTTCCTCTTCTACTAGGATCCTGCATCTGAAGAGATTCACTGTGTGCGTGTGTGTGCGTGTGTGCGTGTGTGC
>JBBPCY010000002.1:2024769-2036843 GCA_037974405.1 Brachyalestes nurse | reverse complement strand
TAAGCAAGAGTGTGTTTACTGGTTAATACACTGCTGTTTATTTAAAATAAACGAAAACAAACCAAGCCTCATTCTTTGGAACTTTTTGTTACTTAACTTCGCTTTATCATGAACCGTACCGAACCATGATGTCAGAACTATAGTGTGAACTGAACCGTGACTTTTCTGTACCGTTACTCCCCTAATATATATTATGTATGTATGTGTGTATGCAATTGCACACCTGTGTCAGCAATGACTGTGCCTTATTATACTCACTGTAAAAAATGAGGACTTTTTAATGCAACTCATCACAAATAATAGAATGATTCTGTATGGAAACTACAACAAAAATCTCATATGAATCTGTGGAAACTCCTCATTAGGACTTTCTGGCTGCAGCTGATTGTGCTCTGATGGCTACAGTGCCTTCCAAGTCAGTCCTTTGATTCAGCCTGCATACACTCCTTCTACTTTTGACCCCTGTGCTGATAAAGACAGATGAAGGGGTCCTGTCAGGTAAAGTGTTCCTGTTCAGCAACACGTGAAAATGATCCATGTCGTGTGCTGGGGATCAGAGGCAGATTCGAAAAATTATTAGTCAGAACCATCTCCATTCAGGGCAATTCATTTTCCACAGAGTTTTGTCAGAAGCTCTAACCTTTTCCTCTCTCTCTCCCGCTCTCTCTCACTTTCCCTAGGGTCCTGTTTTCCCTTCAAAGTATCTGCTTCTTGCACGAGGGTGCTGAGCTCACCGAGCGGTTCAGTGCCCTTAATGAAACTCTGCCTCACTTCAGGATAATACTCTCTCTGGGTGCAGGCTGCTAATAATGCTGCAGTGTAAGTACATTGTCGCAGAAAGGAGACAGCGGAATTACATTTCTGTCTCAGGTGTTGAACTCAAATCTACATTTACTGAAAACCAGTGGTATTTAACCCTTAGAATGCAGGTCCGTGCCAGCAGTGCAAGTAAATGGTAAATTGTTGTCATACAGCAATAACGCTCTTTATATGAAAGTTCCATCGGTTTGTGTTGTGTCAGATGATATGCTGAGCTTTGTTGGCATGTAACAGAGTAAACACCGGTTCTAGACTGCTTTACACCGTTTATATTTACTGAAATCAGAGTTTACTGATACACTCTGAGTTCTGAGAGTAAACACCGGTTCTAGACTGTTTTACACTGTTTATATTTACTGAAATCAGAGTTTACTGATACACTCTGAGTTATGAGGGTAAACACCGGTTCTAGACTGTTTTACACCGTTTATATTTACTGAAATTGGATTTTATTAAGTTCTAAGGGTTAATTACCTCCTACAGTGACTGTATGTGGTTACTAACTGTAGACCATCTGTTTTTGCTGTTTATCAGCTGCCCTCTACCTTGTGAGTGTCTCATGTTAATAGACTTCCATGATTGTATCAGCCACTGCTGTGTTGCTGGAGTTTTAACAGCAACTGTGTATAGCAACATTGCTTTTTCTGATGAATTTTTATCCACCCAAATAGTATCTGGTCAGTGGTGGCCCTATTCCATTGGCAGACAAGGTAGAGTCTGCTGAGACATTGCACATCATCAGCAGTCATTTTTAACCTACAAAATAGATGTTTTTATTCATTTTTGTCAAATATCTATTATATTACTGTTGATGGAGAAACATGGAATAAGAGATAGAAAGGCTGAAAGAATCGAGCAGCCTTGAAAAACAAATGGTTAAAATGGCTGAAACTGTGACAAGAAAGCAAATGGTAGTCTAGGTTTTGTGCCAAATTGGTTCATTTGTGCTTAACACACGTTGCTCTTTAGTTTGAGAAGGAGAGAGGACTTCCATACACCACATTCACACTAGAAATTCTCCTACAGTTCTCCTTCAGGATGTGTTCTATGTACTGATGAAGCATTTCATTAGGTCAGCAGTGCTGCTGGAATTTTTAAATACTGCGTCCATTTACTCTCCACTTTATTAGACACAGCTCACTTTTTGATACGCCTTGAAGTTGTAAAGTTGTTGATAGTTCATCTCATTTGGTTTGCGTGAGTCACCCTCTAGTCCTTCATCAGTGGGCAGTTTCAGGCCACAGGACAATGTTGGATGAATATTTTTTTGTTAGTAGACTATTTGCAGCCTAGCAGAGACACTGGGGTGTTTAAAAAAAAAAAAAACTCCAGCAGTTTAAAAACTCCTGTCTGATGCACTCTGAGCAGCACACACACATATTAATGTGCCACTACCTGCTCACTTGTGGACCTGTGGGGGTTTTGACCATTGAATAACAGGGTAAACAGAGCTAACAAATAATGCAGGGAAACAGACAAACCACAGTGTGTAACTGTAAACTGCATTGTGCACTGATATGGTCAGTGAAGCTGATAAAATGGACAGTGAGCATTTTATCAAAGTCGGTGGACCTCATAAAATTTCTGATTAGTGATCAGTCACCTGAAAAAGTTTTGTTGATTTTTGAAGTGAAAATAAGTACACAGCCTTTACAGGGAACAACAATATCTGTTCTTTCTAGCTGTGCTCTCTAGGGGCCGCTGTGAGTTTATGTTGGTGTTTTTTCATGTTTATGTTTTTGTAATTATCTTCAGGTGTATTCAGTTCAGTGCTTGTGTTTAGTTATTGGTTCCTTTGGGTTTTGTGTTTTGTATATTAGGGCTTTTGGTTTAGTTTGGGATCGTGGGTTCTCCAACACATTTATTGGTTTGTATGAATGCTTTTGGTTTTTGTCTTAAGAGAAAACATACCGGCCCTCGTGCCTTTCTTTGAGTTTCTGTCTTTGTTAAATAAAGCCTGACAGAAAGATGGAAAGCAGTTTCCATGCCTCCTGCTTCAAAACCCCACACACCAGCGTGACATTAGAGGAGTTATATTCATTTTCACATAATTTGACCAGATAGGCTTAGCTTTTGCATACAATTGTATTATCATTTTTAGTCCCATGATATAAATACATTTGATTCGTGAAGGTTTATAGACATAAACACCAGTACTACTTACAAAACCAGACTACATCTCACCCCCTGGTGGAAATCTCATAGATCCAATCTCTCAACATTAATTATCCCTGCTTCTGACTTTAGAACATTTAGAACAGCTGTGGATGTAGTGCAGGAAGCCATCGGTTGTGATTAGGCTTGGAGCTCCATCCTCTGCTTCTCGTTATCCTCTGCTCCACGCTTGCTGTAGGTTAGACCCGCTACACAAATCTCTCTGCCCTGTCAGAGCTCGTCCCACGCATGATAAGCAGCTTCTTGCATCCAGAGTGAAAGTTATGCGTGGCTGTTCAGAGATTCAATTAACATTAGTTGTCCCTACTGACTTAGTTATTGATGGTTTGGCTTGTAAATGCACAAATATCCTCTTCTACTGTTGGGAAACGGCCTACCCTGTGGAACTGTGTTGAACCGCTGAGTCACTTTTTGAGCGCAAGATGTAACATTTATGCCAAAAGGCCGCGAGTCATCTAAATTCTCAACAACAGTTTGGCATTTTGGTGTTTCTTGAACAGTCCTTCATGTCTGTTTAAGATGCCATGAGTGTGTTTGACTTGAACTGTGCTTAGTCATTTCCCAATCAGTGGTGACACAGTGTTCCTGACTTTCCTCTCTGGCTGCATTTAAAGCAGACATTAGTTCTTTGTTCTTCAGTCATGGCATCAGGTGGCCGCTCGCCGAGGTGACATCCACTTGAACCTCAGAGCCAGATCCCATTGACTTTCCTCTTTTCAGAGTGTAATTGCCGTCGGGACCGCAGGTTAAAGAGCTGGTGCTGGTGAATGAAGGTCAAGATGGAAGAGAAGTGAAAGACTGCTGTGGACATGAAAGGGAAGTTTCAGTGAGTGGCTACTGCTGTTGGTAGATGGAAGTGATTTATGTTAATTTGTGCCCTTCAGGGTTACGGAGCAGGTTTATTTTTTGTGATATCTTATCAAGTGCACATGCCTGTGAAGTTTGTATGCAATAATGTATGACAGATTTTAGACCAGTGGTTTCCAGTCCCTGCATTTGGGCTCCAACATGCTGTTTGTTTATTATTTTATACCAAAGAATGTTGAAATATTGAAAACTAATCCTTCAATCCATACCACATTTAGGTTTGTAAGTTATTGCTAGGCTTAGTCTTGTTCGGTGGAAAGCAATGTGATTTCTTGACAAATGAAATCACATTGCAAAGTACTATGTAATAAATGTGAATTTACATAACAGACTTTGAAAAGTAAGGCAAATACCAGCAAAACAAGTTCAGCTTAACAAGACCTGAATGTGCATGATCAGAGTTTGGGAAAATACAAAAATGTGTGTAGGATGAACTCCTATTGACTGGCACTGGGAATTACTTCATTAGACAGTGCTCTCCTGGGTTTTTAGATAAATGCACAACAAAAAGCATTGCACTTTAACAAGCATAATTTTCATACAGGTTGTTAATTAGGTTGTAGACAGTTTATAAATAATTAATAAGCAGTTCTAACAAGTTATAACAGTTGTCATACATAAGTGCAGGCTTACTATGTAGCAAGATCTGGTGTTTTAATAGCATGTTAACAAACACCTGATGAAGTAGACAATTTAACATTCTGCATGAGAAAGAGACAAGATAAACTTGGCAACTAGAAACATCTGAGATCTTGCCAGATATCTTTATGAGGGTAGTCTTATTGTAAACCGTTACCCCGTGTTCTATATCTGGGATGCAGAAACACTCCAGCCAGGCTCTGATTTCCAAAGGTCGGTCAGGGATCGATGGATCTATTCATTTTTATTCACATGGGGCCCTGCTGGAGCAGGTCAGTCAGAGGCTCAGTTCGGGACCCTCTCATTCAGATAATCCGCCATCATCTCCTCTGACCACTGCTGCTGTAATAGGACAAGCGTATGGAGTCATAATTTATAGAGTTGTACTCCAGAGTGAAGATGTGATTTTCCTAGCGGAGCTGTGGCGCCGAGTGAATTGATAGTGTGCAGTGTTTTGCATGCCGAGGCAGGCCCGACGACCTCATTAAAACCTGTCAGAGACAAATCAGATGGAGGGGGTTACCGTGGATACTGTGACGCAGCCTGCCACGAAACAGCGCATGATTACACAGTGAAACATTGCGTCGCTCGCTCCCATTCTTCCCTTACAAAAGCACCAAATGAAAATCTGTGGATAGATGAGGTGCATGTAAAAAGGGAGGGGGGTTGTTATTGATTGCATATTCCACTGACAGAGCTGGTCTTTGGACTATAATTGATATACTTTCACACAATTCCTACAGGCACGGCCTTCTATGCTTTGTCAAATCACACATGACACTGTGTGACCTAACCTTGATTTTTCTGAAAAGAGGCAGATCATGGTCATAGTCATAGAGGGCAGAGAATAGAATGGTAACTCACTGAGTTTTTCACTTCACACGCATTTCCTCACATTTCTTCTAAAACACTCTACAGGTGTGGTGCCTAACATTGGTCTTGGTCGCAGATTTTAGCTCCAACACTAATTTAGAACACATGATCTGGGCAGTAAAGGTCTTCAAAGATATATGGGAGCCAAGAGTATAGGATCTGAACTATCCAGGGTGATTGATCTCTATGACTAAGTCTAGCTGCTTCTGCATAACAGTTAAACCTCTTCACATTTCTCTTTAAACCCATTACAGCAACTGCACTTCTGTTGTAAACACTTGCTGTATAAATAAGGAGTCTGTTACATTATCACACACATTATACATGACAAAGAGCATAAATAAAACAAATACCAAATACACGAAAAGAGCATAAATAAAACAAATGGACACATTTGCAAACATCTGAAAAGTTTTGTGCAGGTAATAGTCTCAATAAAGTCTACTTTATATGCTGGCTATACACTGAAACTGCATTCAAAAACATGGGCTGTTTCAGACATGTCTAGACCATTGGGAATTATCTCTTGACCTTCGAATGAGTCATGGTTGAGAGCCACTGAGCTAAATAAAGGCATTTCCTCATGTTTTGAATGCTTGTAATGATTTTGTGAAGTTTCCTTTGAAATTAATGAAGTGATCTAGTCTAGTTTTGTATAGGCTCACAGCCCTTTAGTATAATATAAAGCTGGTGTCAGATTTAGATCTACTAAAAGTGTTTTTGGCATCACCAACAGTATATTTAGCGCTGTGTGATGAAACCACCGTGGAACAAAAGCATGTTTTTAAAACTTTGGACAAAATAAATTGAACTGGATTTCTTTATTTTTTAACCCACAGTTGCAAACTAATCCTCACAAGAAGTGCAGCTGTTTAGTTTCTCCTTTGTGAGGCCTTGCACTTGATTCAGAGGGACTCTTATCTAACACCTTGTCCAGCCTGAGCCCTGAATAGATCTCGCATAACGTCTCCTCATTAATTACTACATAATCGGATGACTTGGATGTGTGTAGCATTTGCAGACTGGCTGATGGGAGTTCAGCAGTCTATAACTAATCAGGATGACACAAAGGCTGGCTTTAATAGGACTCAGATTGAAAAGTTCTGTTCACTGACCCACGTTGGTCTTTTTTACACACACATACACTTTCTTCTATCATACAAGGCTGTTGGTTAGCCCAGCTGATGGTAGGCAGAAGACAACCTTGTCATACACAGTTGTCATACACTGATGCAGGCTCACTATCTGGTGAGATCTCAGATCTTGCTGGTTGTTCAACTTATCTTGTCTCTTTCTCAGGCAGAATGTTAAACTGTCAACTTCATCAGGTTTTTAACATGCTGTTACCAGTACCATTAAAATACTAGATATTGCTAAGCAGTGAGCTTGCATCAATATATGACAACTGTTATAACATGTTTATGACTGCTCATTAATGATTTATGAACCGTCTACAACCTAATTAACAACCTCATTGTAAATAAATTATAAATCCTTTGTAAGGGTAGTCTTATTGTAAAGTGGTATTGCTTATAGCAAACCTCTCAGGGCGGCATTGCAGCTCATTCTTGGGGTTTTATGACTGTTTTATTGTTAATTTTCTGTAGATTGTGGTATATGATTAATTATTTCTTGCAAAGCTTGTTTTAATTTCGTGGTATATGATTGTGGTATATGATTAATTATTTGTTGCAAACTTTGTTTTAAATTTTTTAGGTTTTCACCAGTAAGCAGACTAACAGAATACATCATTTCATTCAAACAGAATAATAAGGAATAAAGGCCGTCAGATTATCATTCAAATAAATATACCTAAAGAAGGTAACACTAGACACAATAGTTACACATCATATCACAATATTATTATTTATTATAGCATTCTAAATTATACATGTGAGTTGTAATAGAATTTATATGAGTCTATATAAACAAAGAGATCTTATACACTCTCAAAAGTAACAACGTTTCTGCAGACCACACATTAAAAAGGTGGACATTTTCAACACAAAAGGGCCTTTGATGGAAGTGTACACATATTTAATGTCAATGCCAAGTATTCAACCAAAAGTAGTTCTAATCCCAGAATCTAAATATACGGCAGTAAAAAGTACTAGAAGGGATGGGTTTCTGATAAAGTAGACACACTGAGGCCTACTGTCATTTCATGAGTGTATTAAACTACATTGTTCCCAGTGTTCTCCACTGAGACCTTTAAAATGAACCTGCCCATTGAACACAAAGAGCTACTGACATTTTGGTGTCCTTCATAAAAGCTAGGGTGCCTTTTCTTCTAGCTCCTGCCCTCTGCTCTTTATCCTCCAGTAGCTCTTCTCATGATGAGCTTACAAAGTAGAGTTGCTTAAGTTCAGCCCTTTAGTCTGGTCCTGGTATTTCCAACTACTGGCAAATGACCTCTTAAACTCTAAGGGTCCACACTTCATAACCAGCATATTACTTCAACTCTTAGATCTTAATATCAGACTTCAACAAATAAAAACGGTCTAAAACTGATGTTTACTCTCCTACATGCTCGCCATTTGCTGCTATTTCGCTCAGAGGGTGGCCGCTCGGCAGAGGTGGACAGTAACGAAGTACATTTACTTGAGTGCTCTACTTAAGTACAGTTTTTGAGTATCTGTACTTTACTTGAGTCATTTTTTTTGGAAAACTGGCCAGCCAGGTAATTTTGGGCCGGCGCAGAATCCCGCCGCCCACCTGCCCACTCCGGAATGACAGCGAGAGGGGCCAGTCTCGGCTCAAAATGCCTGGGCCGATTTTTTATCCCAGTCCAGTTCTGGTGCCACCCCAGACATGATCACCGATCCATTCGGGCCACCCCAAATAACTGACTTTTGCTTTGATGTAAGACAGCCTATTTATCTGCTTAAAAGGGTATTGCTGTTTTATAGCCACTGTTATGGACCTGTGATGTAAAGTTGGTTGGATATGATAATTGTTTCCATTCCAGCTGCATTTACAGCGGTTCAGTTGTCAGCTTCATTCAAATATATAGTACATACACAAACCTTCTGTGTAGGTGTGTAGTGTACAATTAATAAAAAAGTCTTGTTTTCTTTATCAGTTCGGGTTGTGTTCCATTCTGTAACACTCTACCTTATTCCTTATGCTATATCTTCTACAAGCAAGTTAGATGCATTAGGTTTTTAATGTGTGGTGGCAATAAATCAACAATGCAGTGAAATATGTACTTTTAATACTTAAGTATTTTTGGAAACAATTACTTCAGTACTTTTACTTAAGTGAAATTTGGCTGTATGACTTTCACTTGTATTGGAGTAACATTTGACTAGTGGTATCTGTACTTTCACTCAAGTAATGAAGTTAAACTATCCTGAAAGTTCTCCCAGGTTCAAAGATCTTTTGTTTGTTTCTTAAACCTAAATTAAAAGAAATCTGGGCATTTTTGTTCTTTATGGGCATTTCAGTGACATAATTTTAATATTATTACATGTTTTTTTTTATCATAATAACTTTCAAACTTCAATATAAGTCATATAAGTCAATATAAGACGGCGATTTACCATTCCGCATGTTGCACTTAACAGAGAGCGTGCCGCTCATGAGTTAATAGTTTTTTAAGAAGGTCTAACAATAGTACACCTAAGGCTAAGAGTTTAATTGTACAAGTTGAGTTTAGAAACCACCTAGTGTAGATCTAGTGAGGACTGTGAACTGACTGTTTGTGCTCTAAAGACTTGTGCTCAGTCCTTTCCAGACCACAGGCACACTTGCTTGGAAGCCAGCCGTGTGAGCAGGAGTGGATATGGGTTATTCATAAGTAACCTGCAGCTTTCACCAACTGTAAAACCAAAAAACAGAAAAAAAGACGACGCTTAGCGATGGAGAAAATGGTGAAAAGATTTTTGTTTTGTTGAGCGTGTTCTGATGTGATGCAATTGTTGTGTTCATGCCCATCAGTTAATGATCCTGTATTTTTTCACAGATCACCCTCTGCCCTCCCAAAAAAAACACATACAGAGTGAAATATGTGCCGCTGCAAACCTCCTCACTCCTTGTAATTAATGCTGTCTTAGTTACGGCTGGAAACATGCCATATAATTCACGCTAATGTGTCATATTAAGCTAATGATGGTGGCTCGATGCTGAGCATCTGGTTGTTTGTGGTTTTAGCTGCAGATTAATTAAATCCTGTAGCCACAGCACATGACCCTTTCACTGTCTCTTGGGGCGGGGCCTCGGGGGAGCAGACGCGCTCGGTGCAAAAAGCAAACAGCAACAAACTTTCAGCCCTGTTCTCTGTTCCCCATTAGTTTCACTCTGTTTGTTGAATTAAATGCAGTTTCTGGCACTGGTTAAGACCAGAGAGGCGAGGTGGTTTACTCACAGTGCCGATGCCACAGTCGAGAACGAAGCACCGGTTTGGTGAATAAAACATTCCAAGCCCATCTCTGTTGGAAGGAGTTGTCACATGCATCAATAATAGACAGGATTTAAGTTCTTCTGATGAAAGCTAACCCATGGCTAAATGAACCACTTTCTGTACGGCATAAATGTTTTAACTGGATACTGTTCCAGGCAAAATCTAATTGAAAGTAATGTGATTTAACTTATTTAGCGAGTGGAAGTTATTTAAAGCCTCTTGAGATGCAGGAACATGTGCTGTGTACAGGTGAGCACACACACACTCCAAAAGCATTAAATATAACCATCAGGAAGCAAAGTATACACAGCTAAGAGAGTAAATAGCTTTTGGGTTTTGTTTGTTCCTGGCAGCTGTAATTACAGGGTATTCTATTTACTGGGTTTTCTGATGGAGACGAGTAAGGTGTTTCGAAAGGCAGCAATAAGTGTTTGATTACACAGTCGATATTTTAAATGGGCAATTTTCTCTGTTTTCAGGCTTCGAATGTTTAGAATCCGGTGACCTCTCTCAACATAAGGCTCAACGTATATAATCACCTGAGGCCTCGAATCTGACTTTTAAGCCCAAGTTTATTTTATTTTTATGCATTATAATAGGGGTGTTAAACACAGGCCCTCAGGGGAGCTGTCCTGCAGTCTTGTGTTGAAAAGGTCCTGTTTATGTTTTCTGTCCTAAACTTCTGAATTCTATGCTTGAAGGCCATGCTGATTTGGAGAGGTTGTAATAGGTGTGTTAATCATGTATAAAGCAGAAACCTAATTACATTTTGCTGATGTCTATTTTGCAGTAAAGTCAAAAGTGTATAAAAGAAAAAAAAAGTTTGATTATTTTTGAAGCATTTTCCATTATTTGTTTAAATATTTGTTGATTTTAATGTTTTAATATGTTGGGGGGGTTTTTTAAACATAGTTTTGCAAGAATCTCTGGTTAGCAAGATAGACTTGGCATACAAATTACCCATGTTTTTCTTACACTTACACCAGAAAAGGAGAAGAATAAAGACCATCAGGTTATCATTAAAGTAAATCAAGGGACAAATAAATACCTAAGAGTGTGAAGAAGAGTGCCTGATTTGTGTGTATGTACCTGTGTGTTTGTGCACAGCAGCCCATTATTAGCAGACATGGTTCTGATCAAAGTAGAAAACTTTAAAGTACAGCACACATACTACCAGATATTGGAATAATCTCATTTGTGTTTAAGTGATCAGTGATTACATCAGCTACTGAAGTTTCACCTGGTCCAAAAACTAAAAGTGAATCAAGTGAAAAAGGCTAGAGGAGCTCCTGCAAAGAAATAAAGTTGTATTTGAGGCGGTTATCCAACAGGCCTCTGTTTACTTCCAAAGCTTAACATCTTGTAAAATATATAAACAAAATTTAAGATGATCAACAAAAATGTAAGTTTACCAGGGATGTTCAAACTTTTGCATACAATATAATACACAAACAAACACATTTATACATATATAAATGCATATGTATAAAATTCATATGCATACATAAATGAAATATTACAAAATAAACTATATTTCATATTTTTTTTTCTTACTAATAGTATAAATGCACTGATGGAATGCAGTAGAATTATACTCTTTTTAAAATGCCATCTTGTTTTCTTACTGAGAAATCTTAAACTATGTGTGTATGTATAACAGATGGCTGAAGTGGTGGTTGTCATGGTGTGTTCAGGCTGCTGCTGATAGCATGTCATACTGTGCTATACTGCCTCCAATAGTTATATTAGTATATTAGTATCTCACGAATGTGTCATGTTAATTTCAGAGGCACAGCATGTGTTTAAATGAATGCACAATCCACATAATGCCAGCTCTCCCTCTCTGTTTTCTTTATTTTAAATGATGCTGTTACATTGTTAAGGTCACTTCTAAATTCAATCCTGTTAAATACTGACTAAAAGTAAATGGTTACTTAAAAAAGTTTGGTAGAATGTATGGCCCTACTTTATATTAACAGTGTAACTGCTGGTGAAGATTACAGAAGTGCAGCTTAATACATGTGGCTTAACATGTTCAGAATATATGTTTACTCATAAAACAGCAAGAACTACAGTTAATATGTATGTGTGTGGTTGTAGGGTCTAAGGGGAGGTGCTAGGAATCCCAAGATGTAAAGGTTCCAATCCAGTAGCCTTTATTCAATTCCCAACTCACTATAATTATTAACACTAGAATCGCCAACATTCCAGTCCCCCCTAGCACCGCCAAGGGGAGTCATTTTGACCCCCCTGCTGCAATAGCGTCAGCGATGCTAAGATGTCATTTCTAGAAGCTGTG